>JBBYHL010315944.1:0-21114 GCA_038381835.1 Adansonia madagascariensis
AAATAAAATTCATTATTAAAGTTTTTTATTTATAAAAAATTATTTAATTATATTTTCTTCATATTTACTTTTAGTATTAAATTCGGGTTTAGGTTCAGGTCGGGCTCAGGTTCGAGTTTTTTTGCGCTCGGGTCATTTCAGGTTCAGATTCTTTTCAGTTCGGGTCATTTCGGGTTCAGGCCTTTCGGGTTTGGGTTTTTTCGGGTTCAGGCCATTGACTTTTTAGTCAAATCAGGTTCGATTTGGATTCGGTTTTAGGTTTTTTCTGTGGGTTTTTAGGTTTGAGTTTATTTTACCACCTCTAATTATATACTTGAAATGTAATACTATCAATGGCATTAATATATCATATTATATAATGTGTTATTATAATATTTTGTAATATTTAAATTAATATATAACATATGATATAGTGTAATATTATATGGTATACATTATAAATTTATAATATACTATATAATATAACTATGGTATACTATATCATGAATCTATTTATTATACATGAGTAACGACAATTATATTATATGTTTTATATATGTATATTGTTAGTAATTTAACTTTATATACTTTACGTTACTATATTGTTGTATGAATATTAATTGTTATTACTAAATTATAGTATTAATTAATTTACTCTATATTTAGTTTATGCAATATATACTATATTCAGATATACAAAGATATTATAATTTGATATATAACGTAATTATTTTAAACATATTAATAATTTCTCTAAACTACGTCTAAACTCATTACTTGATATAATAATTATTTTATACATTTCATATTATAATTTTAGTTATTTTCCATTATACTATGTTATTTACCCTAAACCATTGTTTCCCTAAGTTATGCCGTGTTCGTATTTATGAAGCCATATTTTCGATTTGACAGGCTGAACGCCTAACTTCAAATATCTTCAAAGCAGCACAAGCAAAATACTCAAATACTTTTGCAATTTCTATTAAAGTAGCATGGGCGAAGGTATCAATTTGCGTGGTGTTTTACTTGTGCTTGTGTTCACATTAAATGATAGTTTTTTTTTTTTAATTTTGGTTGATAGCCAGATGGATTGGATTTTTTATAAATAGTACTATAATGGTTTAAGAGAGAGAGTTAACAAGATCATATCCTTGGTTTACTGCGCAACGTATATAGTTTTAAGATATCTTGTTTATTAATTTGATATGGATACCCTTGTTCTAAAGGCACAATGCTTTTCTACATCTCAACTTGGCTATAAACTAAATTTAAAACTTTTGGTATGGAAATCATATTTAGATCTTGTGTAAAATAAGGGTAATAATGACAGAAATAAAAGCTGATACATTAATTTTTGAGCCTATATTTGAACTTGCCAATATTTTTTTAAGCTAGAATCTATAAGATAAAAAAGAGGAATGTCAAAGCCAAATCTATGATTATTTTAAGAATGGTAATAGATTCAAATGATCTAAGTGCTCTAAATTAAGTTCTAGTGCTAAAATCAACATTAATTATAACTAAGATCCTATCACTAAGTCATTTAACTTGACTGGCTTTGAAACTAATAAGTACTAAACAAAATTCAAAACTCAAAAAATATATAAATTGAAGTTTATATATCCTAAATTTTCTTCTGAGTTGATTGACTTATATATTTTATATATTTAGGGATATTACTTTAGTGCATTGACTTGGTATTAATTTTTCTCTATTGGTTCTTTAATGCATGTAGTTAAGGGAATAATGGTTTTACCAATTTTTTAATTGCTTTAGATAACCGTGTTAATGAAATTATATATTTTATACAATTAATATTATTACTAATCAGTCTTCACAAATTATTTGTCTTATCATTTGTTTATCACATATAATTTTTAACAACATTTTGGATTTGAAAATTTATCTTATTTATCTCATCCTATGATTTAAAATATTAATAGGTTTATTGCAAAATGGACTTTAGTGAAAACATGGAGATTGTTGAGGAGAACTATAGGAATATAACCAATCAATCTTTAGTGAACGTGGGTTTGAGTTCAGCACATATAGATTCCCCTATTCCTAATATGCCTTCTTACGTTCCTTATAGTCCAATTGCTTCATCTAAACCTCCATTAGGAACCACATGCAAGAAACATCTACACAAATTAATCTTAGATTTTTGGAATCACTTAGAAAGGAAAACTTTAAATGGAAAAGATGTGGTAGTTTGCAATCATTGTAAAAATATTTTGAAGAGAAGTGGTTATTGTGGAACATCACCTTTAAAAAAAATCACTTGGCCATTTGTTCAAGCAAAGTAAATTTAAGCATTGAAGGTGCTTTGAAAGGAAAAAAAACAAATATATGTGGAAAAGAAGAATAATAGGAAGGTTTAATTTGGGACTTTCACATTTGATCAAGAAAATTCAAGAAATGAGTTAGCATGTGCTATAATCTTGCACAAATATCCTCTATTTATTATTGACCATGTTGGTTTTAGGAGGTTTGTTAGGAGTCTCCAACCTTTCTTTAAGATGATTCTCACAATACAGTTAAAGATGACATTTTTAAGATTTACAATTATGAAAAGAAAAAGCTAATAGATATGTTTGAGGATCTAAGGAGTCAAATAGCAATTACAATAGATATGTAGACTTCAAACCAAAATAAAGGCTACATATCTATCATAGCTCATTTTCTTAACTATTTTTGGTTTTTGTAAGGTTGTATCTTGAGGTAGCTATTTTTTTATTTTTTATTATGCAATTCATTAGTCGTAATGAAAAAGTTTAGCAAATTAACTAGTGTTATTTTTAAACATATAGGTTCATTTGTGTGCCTAAACCTTACACCACGGATGTTCTTGCATGAGAATTAATGACCCTTTCGCTCAATGGAACATTATGACCAAACTTTCTCCTATCATTATGGAAAATTGTGGCTTCAATAATGATATGGTTTCTATCATAGTAGATAAGTTTGTATACATATTTTGAATCTTGTTGTGAAAGATGGACTGATTATAATCAAGGATGTAATTGAAAAAATTCGTGATAGTGTACAATTTTGGTCTACTAGTTGTTTTAGACTAGAAAAGTTTGAGGATGGGGCTTTGTCAAGCAAAAGTGAAATATAATTAAAAATTTTAACTTTTGATTATAAAACTAGGTGGAACTCAATTTACTTGATGCTTCAGATTGCTATAAAGTACAAAGATTTTTCCTACATTGAAACTTAGGGAAAAAATTATTGTGTTCTCCCAATTGAGAAAAATTGAGAGATGGCAGAAAGTATTGTTGAAAATTTAGAGATATTCTATACTAACACTAAATTGTTTTTAGGGATAATGTATCTTACTGCCAATTTTTTTGTTTAACTTTATCAAAATTTGAAGTGCGTTACTGAAATGTATACGCTCTAGTAATGATGCAATTAGTGTAATGGCAAAGAACATGTTTAACAAGTTTGAGAAGTATTAAAGTATTCCCCATATTGTGTTAGTGGTGGCAGTTGCATTAGATCCTAGATATAAAATGAAGGTAGTGAAGTATTACTTTCCTGAACTTTTATGGTAATATTGCAATATTTGAAGTCAAATAAGTTAAGAAAACTTGTTATGATTTACTTCATAAGTACCAATGTAAATCCTATAAACCAAAATCACATGCTTCTTACACGTTATCATTGATATCTTCTATTCAAGCATCAAATGTCCCTACTTCTTAGAAAAAAAGATTTCTCTAGGTTGGTTACATTCTTAAGTTTTTCTTCTACCAGATGCAGGTAAAGTTTGAATTAGACCACTCTATAGATAAGCCAGTTTTGCCA
The DNA here is from genome assembly GCA_038381835.1 of Adansonia madagascariensis. Lineage (NCBI taxonomy): Eukaryota > Viridiplantae > Streptophyta > Magnoliopsida > Malvales > Malvaceae > Adansonia > Adansonia madagascariensis. The sequence goes on from JBBYHL010315944.1 coordinate 3,796, forward strand.
TCGACAAAAATTTTGACATTCTTAATTGGTGGAAGATCAATTGGATAAAGTATCCCACTTTGCAAATAATTGTTAAAGATTTTCTTGTCATTCTTGTTTCTACAATTGCATGGAAGAGTAGTACCTAACCATTGAAATAGGCTTCATCCAAACATATTAGAGGCATTGATGTACTCGCAAAATTGGTTAAAGAATAAAATACAAGGTATATGACATAAATGTTATAGTTTTTTACTTTTATTTTCATTTGTTTTTCAAAAGTAAAATCCATTATATTTCATTACAAGAGTTAAATTAATATTTATATTTTTCTTATGTAGTGTCTAATTTAGTTGGAGATTTAGTTGGCACATGTGTTGTTAATGAAGAAGAGTAATCATTCATAATTGATAAACTAAGTTTTATGGTTGTTTTTAGCTTATGGAACAAATACTTTTAGTAAATGTATTATCTAAGTTGTTATGTTTGTAATTTAAAACTTATTTGCCATATATTTACCTTTTTTCTTTATGTTATCTAAATTGTTTTTCATATTTTGGTTTGTTATTTTGTTAAATTTGGCTATGTTTTTATTTTAAACTTGTTGGATGTTAATTATATGGGACTTTGAATTTGCTTTAATAATTTTTTTTTGATTTACCAAATTTGGATTTTTTGGTGGATTTGAATATCCAGCGGATAATATTGTTTAAGTCGGATTTGGATTCAAATAGTAATGTGTAGAGTTAATGCAAATAACAAATAGATTTGATTTAAAGCAGTTTTGCAAATTTACATTCTAATATTAAAAAAATTGCAGATATCTGATTTGTTACCATCCTTAGCATTTATGGGTTATGCCTTTACTAATAAGGAATAGGGTTTTTTAAACCTAGATAACAATGTACTAATTGGATCCTTAGATGTCGTCCTTCACAAAAATACATTTCCTTTAAAACTAGAAATAATAAGGGTATTAAACCTAGACCAAAAATTATCCATTGACCTACTAATAATTAACAAGCTTTAGAATAATCTACTTCTCAACATAAAAAAAGAGATAAACTTGTGAATGAACCTAGATGAAGTAACAGAGGAAGAAATATAAAACACTTTGACCTTGATTATCATGTGTTTAATATTTAAGTTGATCATACCACTTTACACAAGGCCTTGTCCTTTCTTGATTTAGACCATTGGAATGAAGCCATTAATGATGAGATGGACTCCTTGATAACTAACAAAACTTGGAAACTAACCTATAAAGTGTAAATGGATATTAAGAAAGAAATTAAAGCCTGATGGCTCAATTGATAAATATGAAACTAGGCTTAAAGCTTGCTTTAAGTAAAAAAAGGACATATAATTCCTTGATGCATTTTCTTGTGTCAGCAATTAAACACTAATAAGAGTTCTAATAACAAGTACTGCCATCCTTGATTTGATAATCTATCAAATAGATGTAAAAATAGTTTCCCTAAATTAAAAATTAGAGGAAGAAATTTATTTGAAGCAATCTAAGTGCTTTGTTATGGTAGATAATGAAAATAAAGCATGTAAATTATTAAAATCATTATATGATTTAAAACAAACCCCTAGAAGTTAGCATGAGAAATTTGACATGTGTTTAATTTTAATGATTTCAAAACTAATGAAAGTGATAAATGAATATATTGTAGATCAAATAGTAATTCACATGTCATAATTTTTTATATGTTGTGATCTTTTGATTTTTGGAACAAATTTAGAGATTATAGATAGTATTAAAATTCTATTTACTAACCATTTTGAAAGGAAAGATTTAAGGGAAGCAAATGTAATTCTTAACATGAGGATCACAAGGACTTTTAATAGTATTTTTCTTGAACAATCTAATTATATTCTTGAAAAAATGCAAGCTTTTTTATTGCAAACCCTTATGCACTATTTTTTATCTAAATTTACATTTCTTTATCATGGAGAATGATGAAGATGAATGTAACCAAAAAAAGTATGTTGGTATCATTACTAGCTCGAGGTATGCTATTGATTGCACCCAACTTGAAATAGCTTAAGCTGTAGAATTGTTGGCTAAATTTACAAGTAAACCAAACTTAGAGTTCTCAAAAAAAAATTAACATGTATGTTATACTTTATCCAAAGGATTTTGATGTACTTGAAAAATAAAATAATGCTCATTGGAACACCTTGGGTAGTGATTCTTTATCTATCATTGGCTATGTGCTTACATTGGGAGTTAGACAATTGTTTGGAAATCTAAAAAAGAACAAATCATTGTAAATTCCATTATGGACATTGAACTTACGGCATTGGCCTTAGCCAATTAAAAGAGGGTTGGCTACGAGATCTTTTATTTGAGATTAAAATATGGAAAAACTAATACCACTTATCTTAATCCATGTGATAGTGCTGTTATTATTGGAAGAGTTAATAAATATTACAATGGAAAATCTAGATTTATAAGGAGAAAATATAACTATATGAGATCTCATATAACTAATGGTACAATTAATGTTGCTTATATTCAAAGTGGTGATAATCTCGCAGATCTTTTGGCAAAAACTCTAGCTAAAGAAAAGAGCTGGATAGCATCAAAGGATATGGGATTAAAGCTTAAATAATAATAAAAATCAACTTTAAGGATACCTTACCTAGTGATTGGAGATCCTAAGAATTAGGTTCAAAGGGAAAAAGAATCATATAGTGATTTGATGACATGAACATTTTATATTTAAATAAAAAAATCCTCTTATGGTGCAGTGCATATATCTTGTAATGGTAATGGAGGCTGAGTATTTTTATACTCTTAATGACATTGTCGCTTATTTAGTAGAATTTAGAGTTAAAAGAAGTATCCTTAATAGCCTCACCTATTTGAGTGTGGAAGTGAAGCCACTTCCTATGAGAATTTAAACTACTTCTCTAAAATGTCGCAACATAGCTTGAATATGAATCTTGACCAATTTAACTTAAAAGGCAGGTGTGCCCCATTATTCCTATATATATATCTATATATCATCATTTTTTACTTTTGGGGCCATATCATTATTATTTTTTTATTTTTCATGTTTGGGGACTAAATCATAGAGATGAATCACTTACTTGACATAACCATAAATAATCGTTATGAAATGACTATTTATTTTAGAGCCGCCACCAATCTATTTTAATTAGGTAAGATTGGTCATCTACCATAGTTCGTATTTCAAGGATTACGAAACCATTAAAAACAAACTCTGAGTTCTGTAATAATAATAGAAATTGCATGAAAGGGTCCAGGAGTCGTTACAATCACGAGTAAAGATCGATCATTTTCATGATGCTCGATAATCGGTACCTTATTTATCACGTGTTAATTTAAATTTGATTTTTATTTGGTTTCAATGTCTAACATTTAATTGTAATTCCTATATCTATATAAATAAAATTTTATAAAACAAATTTATTACTTCGTATGAGAAATTTAAATTTTTAATATTTTTAAAAATCAAAATATTTTTAGCACCCTACTGGAGGACTAGAGGAATATGAAATGTTTTAAAAATCAAAATATCTTTTGCACCCCACTAGAGAGCTGAGGAATACGAAAGATTTTATTTTTACAAAATTCAAAAATCTCAATTTTCATTCTGAAAATGATATTTTATTATTAAAATAATCCATAAACCTCTCTCATATGCTAGTAGAAATTCTGCGTACTACTTTAATTCAAAGACATATCCTTAATTTTAAAACTTTTCAGTTTTGTTGAGAAATAATGAAGCTTATCCGAAGCTTTCTATAGTACACCTTTGATATAAAACTATCCCTGTTACCTTAAAGGACTCGATGACATCACAAACGATTAATCCTATTACTACTATGCACCTTCGACACATAAGTATCCAAGTAATCACATAAGACTTGATTCTGATATAAATTACTATAATGTCCCTAAAATCTACCTTCAACATATAAGTATCCTGATAACCCTAAAAAATTCAATGACATTATAAACAAACGAACCTATTCCTACTGTGCACTTTCGACATATAAGTATCTTGGCAATCACATAGGACTTTGGTTTTAGCATAAATTACTAAAACACCCTTAGGGTATACCTTCGACATATAAGTATCCCAGTAACCCTAAAAAACTCAAAACTTCCTAAAAAGACAAACCCATCCCTATTATACACCTTCAACATATAAGTATCTTAGTGATCATAAAAGACTCAGTTCTAATATAAATTACTAAAATATCCTAAGGTGTAACTTCAACATATAAGTATCCTGATACCTTAAAAGACTCGATAACGATATGAATTGATAATTTTACCCTAAATGGGTAACTTTGACATCAAATATGACTTAAAATGCAAAAATTACTAATAGGTCCTAATATTTCTCAAAATAGCATTGTAGCTTATAAACGATCAAAATACCCTAAATGGGTAATTGGACATGAGAAATGACCATTTTGACCTTAAAATGCACGGCTTTACTTAATGTTGCCTAAACTTTTTTAACTTTACAAAATAGTCCCTATATGAAATGAAACACAAAATCAAATATTAAACATATTAATATCAACATGGAAAACACATCAAATATCACCATAAGCATTTGACCAAACACCCTTGGCCTTGAAACATTTTTTTTAACTTTTGCAAATAAGTCTCTAAACTTTTTAAAATTATAAAAAGGCCCCTAAAAGGTTGAAATGCATGAAACACATTCAAACATATTAAAATATGTGAAAAACACCCCTAAAGGTCTTAATATAAATTCAGCCAAGCTTGGATAGCCATGGAGAATTTTTGCAATCTTTGCAATTTAATCCCTATGTTTTTCATAATTATAAAATAATCTAAAAAATCAAAATATCATAAGATCATCGAGATCAAATTTAGCCAAGTTTGGAATCACCTTTTAGGGCCTTTAAAATTTTTGAAAAATTATTTTTAAGCCTTTACAAATTTTAAATATTACAAAATAATCCAAAATACCATGAAATCAAGCATAAAACATTATTCGAAGGCCTTAAATCATTTTTAACCAACATGTATTTCACCAAAAATATTTTTTCATCATTCATTTTCAAGAATATTAACATAAATACATGTCATAGTTTTTACTAAACTTAAAAATGCATAATATCATGATAAATAATGCATATATCAACATAAAGCAACATGAGAATATTAAAAAATAATAAAAAAAATACATGAAAGTAACATTATTTCTATCAACAAACACAAATAATCTTGATGAAAATCAACATATTACTAATAAAAATTAAATAAAACAACAAAATCAAGAAACTTTGTTCAGTTATCATAGTTGGTCTTTCAACATGGATTAAAATCAATGAACAAAGCATGATTTTGACTCAATAAAGGAAGAATTAAGCATGAAATGAACAAAGATTAAAATTTTTACAAGAACAATTATCTTAAAAAACTTAAAAACATAAGAAATTTCAATGTTTTACAGTTTTTTTTTATGTAAAAGCTAAAGCTTCAAAAATGAACAAACCATGCCTTATTTATAGGGGGACAGAATTCAGCCAAGGGTTGCAAGAAAAACCTTGGCTGAATTGGTTTTAAGGATTTCTACCAAATTCCATTTATTATTTTATTTATTTTTATTGATTTATTTTGTAGATTTTTCTAGGCTTTAATTGATTAATTGGTATTCATATAATAATTATCTAACCTTAATAAAAAAGCCCATTGTCGACTAAATGTAGGTTTCATGATAATTTAGAATAATATTAGTTTAATATATAGTTCAAATGTAACTAAATTGGTTAAGGAAAATTCGAATTCCAACCAAACTAGTTCATGTAACAAAATCAATAAATTCTATAATTAAAATAAATATAAAAAAATTTTGAGAATGAAATATATGAAAAAAAATTAAAGTCATAATATAATATAAAATGAATTGGAAGGACTAAATTGTAAGAAATCAAAAGTTATAAATTAACAAATTTATTTATGAATTTAAACATGTAAAAAGTCCAATTAAATATTCATATGAAATTTTTGGGTTTAGGGCTGATTTAATAAAAATTTTAGAGAGAGAAAAGATTATTGGGGCTTCATTGTAAAATTAAAATGGGCCTAATTGGGCCTTGTTGGAAAGTAAAATGGGTTTGTGAGGATAATCAAGATGGGCTTGTAGAGAATGAAATGGGCTTGGTGAAAATCAAACATGTGATTGGCAAGCTTGTTAGGTTTGTTGAAAAATTAATGGGCTTGTTAGGCTCATTAGCAAAATTCACAAATTTTACACCCAATAAAGAAAATTTTTCCCAAAAATAAATAAAATAATAAAATTTTCTTATAAAAATTCTAAGTGTTGAACAAGAATTTTATATGTGAGAAAAAGACAATCAACAATTTTAAACTCATAAATTTTTATAGAAAAAATTCTTATGGAAAAAATTGATTTTTAAAAGAAAATAAAAAACTCATAAAATAAATTAGAGTTTCAAAAATTTAATTAATATGAACTTAATGAAAGCATTTAAAGAATTTTAAAAATTCTAGACTTAGGAAAATTTTACAAAAAATTTTACAGAGAGAGAAGTTCATATTTTGGAACTGAAAAAATTTCAAAAATATATTTAAATTTATAAAAAATGAATTGAATTTAATATATTACTTAAAATAAAAAAAATAAAGATGGAGACTTGAAATCCAAAAAAAAAAATTAGTAGGAAAAATTCAAAATTAAGCACCAAAATTGACAACTTGATAAGTCGTAGTATAGAATGCCAATAAAAAATTTTTCCTAAATATTCTCGATTTTTTAGGGCGAGTATTAGCATAAATGCTACACAAGTATTGGTAAAAATATATGATGGCTAACTCCCAAAGTTCCATAAAAAACTTGAAAAATCTCTAGAAATAGAAAATTTAACCATAACATCAAATACAGAAATGAATTGCAAAATTGCAAATGAATAAATTTAAAAACTAAAATTTTTACTTGAATATTTGTCTTTTTATCCAAGAATTGTTCTTTGTGACATTTGAAACTGCACTTTTTTATCATATGTCCGTACAGCTATTTAAACATGACTAAAAAAGTCTTGAAAATGTTTAGTCCACCTAAAGAAAGGCTATCAACACCAAACGGTTGCTAAGTTTTTGGTATTGGATATTTCGGATCTGTTAAGAAAATGGCTTGGATAAAATTAGGTGTCTACATAGAATGCTCATTATCACCAAGATAAAGCACATGGTTCTAATACGCTGGCTAAAGAAGCTCATTATAGTGCTTTAGAAATCTATTTGTGTTACATAATACTTTGTTTCCCTAAAGCAGTGTTAGTTTAAGATTTAGTTCACTATTGGCTTTGGAGTAAAGATTATTGAAATATTAAATAAAGCTTTAAGCCATTGACACGTACATTATGCATAGTTTTCTATCTTCACCTAAAAGATTAGTACTTAAATCTTTTTATTAAAATAAGAGGGGGATTGTTGGAATATTTAATAAAAAAAGAAAAACACCTTTTTTATATAGAGGAAAAGAAAGTTATAATACATTTTTTAATGTAAGTTTTTTTAACTTACATTTTGTTTTCACTTACATTTACTCTATTAAAAGTAATTACTTTAATTACTTAAGTTGTTACAAGTATTAATGTTAAAGAGTAAATGTTTGTTTCATTTATTTTTCAATCATAATGTATAAATGGTATTCATTCTTCATTATTACCGCAGTGTGCCCCCTAAAATCTTACAGGATAAGAAGCTCTTATGACTTAACATATATGAGATATGATAAAATTCTTGATGAGGAAGTGTCTTTTTTATCAGGACTCTTTCTTCTTGATGTGATAGGAATGAGAAAGTATAGATTATCAGCTTTTGATCATAGCACGAGACCGTCGAATGAATCGCACATCGTACTAGTCTTAGGTGGCCACCACGAAGTACCCAACACTTGCAATTGCCAACAATCATTTAGCCTAGGCAAAATTGGATGCCTATTGAAACTAATATTCTGAGTTACAAACTCAAAAAATTGATTCTAAGGTTTACGTGGTCCAAAAATTTGCTAATTAGGTTCGCGAGTTAGTTATATATGGAAAAGGATTACCACCCCCACGATGCTCAAAATCAGTACCATCTAGCCATGTCTTATATTATTTCAATTTCCTCGATTTTGTCTTGTCACTATTTTGGACATAATCCCCTTCTATGCATGATAAATTTTTGTAAACTAATAAATCCAAGTTTTAGTAAAAATTTTAATGCCATATGCATGCCGAAAATGATTTTTAGATTTAATTTTGAAAACTAAATATTCTGCACCAAGCACTAGAGGAAACTGACACAAAACATTTCCTTTTGCAAATTTCAAAAATGATTTTGTAACATGAATGCAAAATGAACATAAAAACAAAAAACGTGTTAGTAAGGCACAGGAGAAAATAAGATAATATTGTATAATATAAATTACATAAGAAAACAAACGACAGGGTCATTTGAGATTTATCTTGTAATTGTCATCAGTTATCTAGAAATAACCAAGTTAACAATTTTTTAGACACATTTGGATCATTAGTTGATTAAGGTGTGGAAGCTAGGTTTGAATTTTTCAAAAAAATTTGAAGAAATCCAAGAGAAAGAAAATTTGATTTTTTGATTTTTTTAAGAGACAAGATTAAAAGACTTGAATTGATAAAAATTTGATGATTTCTTGACAAAATGAAATTTTGACAATTTTTTGACAAAATCGATGATTTTTTACAAAGGTTTGAACTAATCAAATTAGGAATAGTAAAATTTGGAAAAATACTTATGCTTTAATCTAAGCCTAAAGGGGGTTAACATATGTTTTTAAACTCAATGGAGTTGATCGCACTCATCTAAAGGTATTAGAATGCCTTGGAGAGGGAATTCAAAAAAATAGGGGATAGTGTCGTGTTATCCGCTTTTTCAGTTTTATTTTGGACTAATCTAAATGTCCAAGGAGTTTGTGGGGTACCATTAGAAAGGTGGCTTGACAAGGTTTAATATAAAAATATTCAAAAAATTCTAGAAAATTGCTTTCTAGGAGGAACTAATTTTTGAAGTTGGGTTTGATTCAGCATTAGTGACATGTGCAAGGAAAATAATGCCACAAACTTTGAAAAATTATTCTAGGCATGTTCAGAATCATTCATAAATGATACATTCTGGAAAAAAATTTCATGTAGGTTTTAGGAAAATTATTAAAAAATTGTAGAAAAATCATTTGAGGGGTCGAAATGACCCAAACAGAATGTGAACCATTGATTCCAAGGATTCTAAACAACAAAAGTTTGAAAAATTATAATTCCCTCATCCGAAATGATCTGGGGACAAACAAGATACTGTTGAAAAGTTAGTATGATGAACTTTAAAGGAAAAATACTCAAAAAATACAAAAAAATTGTTTAGAATTCAAAAATGATTTTTCAATCAAGTGTCACAATACTACCAGTGCTAAAATAGGAGAATTTTTGGTTTTATAGTTTCCTATAGCTAGACTCGTGTTACAAACATTTGGATATCTGTGATAAAAAAGGGTCAGTGATAGTAGCTTCACAAACTCATTTGCACAATCTCGAAGTAGTTTGGGACAATGAAATAGCCCGTTTATCATGTCACAAGCAAAACGCACTAGACACAAGATCAAGGCACATACAACTTGAGAAAAATCATTGGACACATTTTGTTTTTAAAAATCAGAATATTTGGCCTCATTTAACTTTGAATCCAAACATGTAAAGCTTGATTTTTTCCCAAGCTTGGAAGACAATTGATATAAAACATCAAATCTATATTAATCTTTATTTATTGAAGGTAATATAAACTTGGGGTTTTAGAAAAATGGATTTTTGACATGCATTAAACAAAAATTTTGACAAACATGTAGTGAACCAAAATATGGCATTCATGACAATAAACAGATAGAACATGCTTAATCAATCAAACATGACATTTAAACATGAAAGAGATGGTAAAATGCAAGGATATGAATAATTGGATACATGAACATGTTGGCTTCATGAATGAAATAAAAAATATCAACATATTTAGGCAAGAAAAAGCATGCTGAAAATTTCAAAACAACTTTAAGGCATGATTTCAAGACAAACTCAGCACACAAACATGGTCATTATGAGAAAATCACATCAAAGGATCATCAAAGCACCAATAATCCTAACACTATCATAAACAAAGCCACAATAATGCATGGATATCCTAAGATAAGGTTATTACTTTCATAAAATGGCTCACTAAGATGAGATGATGAACAAAAAAAAAAAAAAGAAAATGAATAGAGAAAAGATAAGAAGTATACCAACAAGCTTCGAAACCTTGCCTTTGTTGTTAAGTAGAAAACTTTCCACACTTTTAGCTCACTTTGTTCCTTTTCTTTGCTTTAGATTAACAAGAAAAGGCAGCTAAGAATGAGCTTGAGGGTTATGGTCTTAATGGAAGGGGTTTTTGAGAGTAAAGATAAGTGAAATGGAAGGTTTTTGGTGAGGTGCTTGAGGGAACTATGGGAATGGGATGTTGTTGGCTAAAGAGAGCATGTGAGAATGTGTGCGTATATGAAAGAATGTGCTTGGTTGAGCATGAGAATGTCTTTATATAGCACAATGTTTCAGCCATAAAAAATAACCTAACAATGGGGTATGTGGGACATTTTTCATGTACGATTTAATGAGTCATTGTACATCGATTTAACTTTCAACATTTGATTGGATAATGTAATATTTTTGTAGCCAAAGGAAGCCATGCATAGGCTGATACATCAAAAAATGCTAATCTTACCCATTAACAAATTAAATTAGAAAATGAAATGTCCCTATTTTAAGCTTAATAGACCTTTTCAAAAATGTGACAATCCAATGTTTAAGGCTTAAAATAAAAATCCATATGATTTCCATGAAGGTTAGTCTAAAATTGTATGATTTATGAAGCCAAAATCATGACCAAATTTGAATTTTAATGCAACAATGCAAAAGGTTGAAAAATACCACAAACTGGTAAAATGCTTAGGTTGTATTGATACATGGTGTAATGTATCGATACAATGAACAATTTTTTCAAGATGTATTGACACAATGGATGGTGTATCAATATAATGGACAATTTTGCCCAAAATGTATCAATACACTTAGGCTTGTATTGATACATTTACTTGTGTATCGATGCATTTTGGTCAAAATTCATTATTTTTTTACAACATAACTTTGTAGTGATACAATGCCTAGGTATCAACACAACTAGTGAAAATTTGAATTTTTGATGATGTGAAGGCCTAGTATCGACACATAGGTACTATGTATCGATACAGATGGAAAAATGTGAATTTTACACACCTTTGGCTCCTTGAACATTTCACCTTTGCTATGAATGATGGGGGACTGATCCATGCTTATTCGAATGGTTTCAATGATGCCTCGAATGGTGACCTTGGATGCCTTAGATGCTAGCCTGGATAAAATGGGGTGTCTAAATCAACTATTCAAAGGAAAATTCTATCTATTAAATATTTATTTATTATTTTCTATAAGTTTCTCTTAAATCTTTTTAGAGTTATAATTAATTGGGTGAAGAAAATGTCAATTTTGCTAGAGCACAAGTTAGCAAGGTCTATAGTGGGTGACTGGGCTTGTTGTATCTTAAAGGATGGCATGCAATAAAATCTTTTTGCACCTGTTATATCATCGAAATGGCAAATATTATCTCAAAAGAGCAGCCTAGTTGTGTTAATCTCCTTCACCCTATTTAACCATTTAGATTGTGATAATTCGACAACAGCAAATTGATCCTTTAATCCCATCTTGAAGAATTATTGTGCAACACTCTCCAACACCTAGGGCAAAACCATTAGGGGTGCTTATTTGTTGTAATTAAATTATGTAAAATTATATATAACTAGCCAAAATAAAAAGAAATTTAAAAAATTTAAGATCAAATTGAATAGTTCGAACGTCAGAGATCAAAATAAAACTTACAAAAAAGTTTTGGGTTGTGGTTGTATTATACTAACTAGAATTTGGTGCACCCACATTGTGGGTGATCTTTTTTGAAATATGGTAGTCTTTTTTTATCAAATGTTGGCAATTTGATATACAAGAGTGGCTAATTTTCTTTAAAATATTTTATTAATTATCTCAAATATTATTTTATTTTATTAAAAATATTAAAAGAAAATAATATTTTTAAATTTACATTTATTATTAATGTAAATATTATTTAATATTTTGGCAATTATGCACTTTAAAATCACACATATGCTAAAATGTGGAAAGCCTCGAAGGGTTTTCAAATCAATGAAGTGGGTGATGAGACTTGTGTTTTTTTTTAATTATTATTATTAATTATTATTATTTTGAAGACTTATCAGTGAAGAATAGGGTGCTATTAATTAAGCAAGGCTCTAATTATCCTTAATGATATATTTGGTTTACTAGAATGAAATAGAGCTGTAATAGAATATTTATTCTGAGGGAATGGAATAAAGTTGGAATGGAATAGAACAGAATAGCTATAGTGGTAGTATGGTTCAGTGGAATAGAACAATATAAGATTTGAATCTTCGACAAAGGGACCTAAATCCCCTAAAGCAATTTATTATTCCCTTAAGATCAAAATACCCATCAATGGGTGGGGCACTGAATAGCTATTTCAAGATTTTGCAAAATAAGATTGTAATCGATTATTTCACGTAATAATCATTCAGCAAATTATTTAATTATGTTACTGTAATGCACTAAATATACCAATAATAAAATTCTCATTCCATTGAGCCAACCACCTCTAAAGTGTTTTAGGGTCTAAAATATCCAAACCTTATAGATATGAGTGTTGTTGCCCTTTTTGGGTCATATCCATGGATTATCATTGGGACTAATGAACGAGAAGGTGGATGCTAGGACCGGTGAATCAATCACTAACGTGGAAGAAGTGGATATTCAACATGATCAATTGCATGGGGTCAGTGCCTATTTCACAAGTAAACCACGTATCTACACGTCTAAATCCCTTGATTTTGTCCAACATATTTTTTATCTACATGGCTTACCATCGGTAAATCTCTTTACTATACAAATTGACGTTTAGGGACGGAGAAATCCTTTGCTACAGGTTTATACGGTTTTATTCATGGATTTTGTCCATCAGTAAAGGTTTAAACCAACAAGGCCTATTGTAACGGATAATATTTTATCGAAATATCCAATTATATCCGTCAATAAAAACGTCTACAATTTATATTGATGGATTTTAAAGTATAATGACAGATTTGCATTCATCAGAAATTTTTTTTTTTTTTTTTTTTTTGTAGTGAAGCAACTACAAAAATCAGTTTGCTCGTGACAGATATATTTGTGTTGTCTAAATGCCATATGCCAATAAATAAATTTAATCCATAAATGTCTCACCTCTAAAAAAGTGAATATATAGAAGGTTAGAGGGCTACTTCGATCGGAAATAATTGACAAACGGTAGGCAAGTGAAGTAAGTTTGTAATGTAATTAGATAGCAAGGTGGTGGAACAAAATAATCAGAGAGTTTTCACAACATAAGCAACCTACTCAAGAGTTTTTTTTATATAATAATTAAGCTAGCAACATCTCACCTGAAGGATGCATGCTGGAACAATGTTCCTATACATAGGGTTTTGCAATATCTTAGTCAAAAGGATAGTGAATTGCAATATTCACTGGTTGACCTGTGATTATATATAATTGTGCATAGTAATTCATAAATAATTTAAAATTAGTATAAAATGACAGTTGTGTGTCAAACTGCAAAACAAAATAATAATAATAATAAAATTAAAAAAAATGATATTAGGTTAACCAACAAACCGAAAATGACGAACACCATAAATATTTTTAATCTTAAATTTCTATACATATTGATGGGAAGGAATTTAGATAAAGCTCCATGCAGCAACATCTAGTCTAACAGAAGACACCTAGCTCAATCATGCCTTATTGTACCCTTGGACTCATGGCCAGAGCAAGACCCACATTTATCCAAGGCAACATCAATAGTTGTCCAAGACTTACTAGGGCCGATCACCAAAGGAGAAGCCCAAAGAGGCCACTTGGATAGACTACGTAAGAGAAAGGAAAAAGGCCCATCAAGCCCATGACGTCACACCTCATGGGACCCACGAGATCACGCCATTGGGCATGATCTCAACCGTCATTAACCTTGCTAAATATATATGGCATTTTTCATAAAATATAAAATAAATTCATATATTTATATTATATTCATGTATTTTTACTATATCATAACCTCGCTTAAGGTACTTTATATTTGTATAAATTTTGACATATAATAATTCCTATTCAAATGTTAAAAATTTATTTTATATTGATATTTATATATTTTTGTAATTAAATTTAAGTAAATATTTATTTAATTTTTTATGTTTTATGTTTTATGTTTTATGTAAGTAAATATAAATGTAATGTTTTATGTAATATATAATGTTTATAGGTAACTAGTAATGTTTTATATAACTTACAATGTTCTATGTAATTGGTAATGTTTATGAGTAATTTCTAATGTTATATATATTACGGATAAAAATAATATTTTTATATAACTTTATAATGTTTGATGTAACTGATAATGTTTATATGCAATTGATAATATTTTATGTAATTACATGTAATTTCGTTGAAAAACTACAACCGATTTGTAGTTTTTCAAACCAATATGCCTTTGTTTTATCAGTTGAGGTAATTTTTTATATAATTGATAATGTATATATGTAATTGGGTAATATTATATGTAATATTACTTATGTTAATAACTTACATAATAAAAATTGCTGTACCTTTTCATAGACTAGCACATTTTTTTATCAGTTGCAATAATATTTTATATAACTCGTAATATTTATATATAATTGAATAATGTTATATGTAAAACTAATTATATTAATAACTTACGTAATAAAAACTAATACACTTTTTTTTTCAAACTGTCGCGTCATTTTTTATTAACTAAGGTAATCATTAATGTAACTGATAATGTTTATATATGATTAAGTAATACTACGTGTAATACTACTTATGCGAATAACTTACGTAATAAAAACAGGCACAACTTGTTTCAAAACTAGAGCACATATTTTTATCAACTATGATAATGTTTCATATATCTGACAATATTCATATGTAATTGGGTGTAATATTATTTGTGTTAATAACTTAAAGGAGATAAAAGTGTTTAATAAATAAAAAAAATTATTTAAATTTATTAATATAAATATAATTTATTTAATAAAATATTTTATTTAAATTTAATTGAAAACAAAGTGTCTTATTAACGACACACAAAATTAAAATTTAAAATATTAAAAAATTATTTTTATATTAATATTATATATTTTATAATTAAATTTAAATAAAAATGTTTTTATTAATAAATAAAAATTGAAGTCAAATTGAGTTGGTCCAAATTGAAAAAAAAAATGCAAGCACAGCCTAGCGTCACGTGGCCATTATCCCCTTCTCAAAAGATATGTCTGATAGGATGTGCAGCGCATCAGCTTATATACTCAAAGACTTTTCTTTTTTTATCCAATGTGGGATTAATGTACCTTGCCTACTTCTTTAGAGCGCTTGCCGTGACATTCTCCCCCACCCAATCTCATGACGCCCCCGTTACGGGTTTCTCCACCATTTCTGCCTACCCTACCCTTAAGGTGTTTGGCATGGAGTCAAGGGTTGGCTCTGATACTAACTGTAATGGGGCCATTACCCTCTTCCCAAAATACATGCTTAATAAGATGTGCAGCGCACCCGCTTATATGTCCAAAGACTTTCTTTTTCTTATCGATGTTGGATTGATGTACTCTGCCTACTTAATTAAAGCGCTTGGCGTGACACTAGCAAGTTGCATTCTTCCACTATATTGGCATTTCTCCCTAAGATCTTTCCACATCAATATTTGAACGTGCCATAATAGTATTTTGCTTTTTTAATAAATATAAAACTAAAAAGAAAATACATATTTATATAATATTCGTGTATTGTTTTATATCAAAATTATATTTAAGATATTTTATATTTATTAAAAATTTGATACGTAATAATTCTTATTAAAATACTAAAAAAATTATTTTTATAATTAAATTTAAATAATTTTTAATTAAATAAATAAGAATTTTGGAGAAAAAATTTGAATTTTTATAGCCCACCTAATAGCAAAATAACTAATAATACTAATTTTTTAAAAATATTTAATAAAAATTATTTAAAAAACAAGAACAAAATCATTTAAAGCCCCCCTCCCCCCCCCCCCCAGTCCCAGTCTCCTAGCTTTCCCTAACATTTTCCGGAGTTAACACCTAGAATTTCCATTCTGATTTTACTTGCCCTCAATTACTTGAAATTAAAAAAAAAAATTTACATAAGCAGACTTAATTAGCAACAACTATCATTTAAAAGAAATTGATATATGGGATGAAACTCCGACTTCCGGAAGCCTTGTCACTTTGACAATCTACGAACTGCATGTCTGCTATTTTAGAAGTAATACTGAACCGGAAAAGAAAATATTTAATGCATCTTGTATATAAATAAAATTTATTATTATTGCACCAAATTTATATATTAATATATATGTATATATGCCGTCAGTGATAGTCAAAGAATCATGATTAATGGTTGTCTGTAGATTTAAAGGGTTGCTCAATAATTGAATGGCTCACCCTAGTCTAATTCTACTTATGGAAAATATTAATTTTTTATCGAGTTAAATAAGTTTGATATCTGAACTATCTTCATTGACATATACAGAATAAATATAGATATTAGTATCTTAAATGTAATTAATTAATTGATAGAAATAAATACTCAAGACAACTCGTTAAAAACAAGAAAGCTATGTGTCATCGAAAAATCAAAAACCAATTATATGCCAAGACATTCTATTAATAGTAATAGCGTAGGATTGTTAATTTTGATCTAAATTTAAAAATTTTGATTAATCTTTCTAAATCTGATTTAATTTAATTTGTTAAGAAAAGTTAAATAACTCAAATTTAATTTAATTTGAAACTTTAAATAATCCAAATTTGAAATAATCTAAATAATTAATCCTAAATTATACGAACTTAAGTTAAATATAATTATATTTAAAAAATATAAATTTAATAAAAATAATAACTATAACATAACTTATTATTTCATTTTAATTTTATAACTTACGATTATCATTTTGGAGTATACAAAGTATGGCTTAGATGTTATCATAATATATATATATATATATATTGTTATGGCATTAAGATTTATAATTTTAATTAAATGGCTGTAAATCAATCTTAATAT
>JBBYHL010316164.1:0-14819 GCA_038381835.1 Adansonia madagascariensis
AATCTTATACGCGCCTGGGAGAGATAGGGAATATAGAGATTTTCAATAAAAAATGACCTCTGGATTTTACTTTGAAAAATATAATATTCCACTTTAGGCACTGGAGAGATACCCACGCAAAATATTACCTTTAGTTTTACTTGAAATGTTTTGAAAACATGCATGCAAATAATTATCACGAAGAAATGACATTAGTACGGCAATGAATGAAGTAACATAACATGGACCATTCAATGAAATGATAAAGGGAAGAGATAGACTATTGGAATTTATCTCACAATTGGCATCAATTATTTAGGAATAACCAAATTGATGATTTTCTACAGGCATCTGGGTTCCTTGATTGAACGAGGTTTTCTTGACACATTCATGAAAGCCCAGGAAGGAGAAAAATTTAATTGTAGTTGAAAGAAAGGTTAGAGTATCCCTTCAGAAAGATAGGGTTGGAGTATCCCCGTGGATGACAAATAATTTTGATAAAGAAAGATTTCTAAATCCTAACAATTTTGAAAAGTGGGGTTCGAGTATCCCTTTGAAAGATCGGGGTTGGAGTATCCTTGTAGATGATAAATAATTTGGACAAAGATGTTTAAATCTTGACAATTTTGAAAAGCAAGGTTAGAGTATCTCCTCAAAAGGTTGGGGTTGGAGTATCCCTAAAAGTGACATATGTGACACTTTTTAAAGAAGTTGAGTTGGAAAACTTAAGTTAACAAAACTTTGTGATTTAGAAAATGAGTGAGCATTTTGACAATTTTTGGCACAAGAAATTGTGAACGAGGATGGTAAAGATGTAAAAATATATTTATGCCTTGATATGAGCATGTGGGAGGTCGAAGCATGTTCTCAAGTCTGATCGGGGTGATACGGAGACATTTGAATGTCTCAAGATAAAATTCGGGAAAACAACTAAATTTTGACCATGATCAAGAATAGGGGGTAGCATCGCGCGATCCCACTTTCCAAATTTATCCTAAATTGGTTTGAATGCTTGAAAGGGTGGGCAAGATACCGTTAGAAAGGTAACTTGATGATGGTTAATTTAAAAATATTCTCAATGTCCAAAAAGTCACTTTCCAGAGGAATAAATTTTCAAGTTCGGATTAATTTCACTACTGCTAGAGCATCGAGGACAAGGTGTGTCAAAATTTGAAAAATCATTCCAGACTCATTGGTATCGAAAAATTCCAAATAATACATTTCCAGAAAGGGAATTTCATGAACTTTGTAACAAAAATGCTGGATGGATTTGGAATAATCGTTTAGTGGGCCTAACTAGAATGCACTTTGTTCACTTTAGGGATTCTAGAAAATCTAGGTTTTAAAAATCATAACTCTTTCATCCGGACTGATCCGGGAATGAATAAGACCTCGTTTTAAAGATATTTTGACACACTTTCAGAGACAAATATTATAAAATTCATGAAAAATCATTTGGGATTTTAAACTGATTTTTTAATTTGTAACAGTGATGCTGCTAGCAGGGGCAAAGCAAAGCAGAGGATATTTCTTAATTTCTCTATGTTTACAAGTCCAAACTCAAGTCATCGACATTTGAACATCCATGACTGAAGGAAAAGAGTGGCATGAGCATCGCGAACTCATTTGCATAACCTCGGGCTAATTTGGGTAATGAAACAGTCCGTTGATCACACCACTCAAAGTTTTCACTCAAAAACAAGGTAAGAACATTTCATGAACAAGTGTAAGGCTATTTTCATTGCAAAATCAAAAGATTTGAGCTCGTTTAACCAAGATTCCAGATTTGGAAAACTTAATTTTCCCTAAGATATTTTTTGCTAACTTTAAGGAAGATGCTAAGTTCATGCTAATCCTCATTGGTTAAGGTTAACATGCTTGGCTTGAGAAGGTTTTGAAAATCAATTTTTTTGATAGCCATCAAACATGCATTTAGACAAGGAGAAGGTAGTAAATTACAAGGGAATGGCACAAAACATAAATAGGGATGCAAACTTTACCAATGGTCTTGACAAAGAAAGTGTTATGCACACATCTCATGGAGTGAAGCATGTTGAAAATGACAATGATTCATGACAAAATGCAAGCTAACATATAAACATGCTTGAAATATGCTAGGCTAAGGATTCATACATGGATTAATCATAACAAGATGCATGGATATGGCATAAAATGCATGAGCAAGAGCTATCAAAATAATGAGGATGAAATGAGGCATTTTGCACATTAAAAGGGAATTAAGGCATCCAAATCCTAAACTAGCACAGCCAAAGGCCACAATAATGCATAAGAATCCTAAGAGGGTGATGGAAGCATGGAGAGCTCACTAAAATGATAAAGATGTTGAAAAATAAAAAATAAAAGTGATAAAGGAGGAAGTTATACCAACAAAACTTCAATTTTTCACCAAATAGTTGGAGCAGTAGAGATGGCTTGAATTTCCCTCATTTCCTTGCTGTTAATAAGCAAGAAAAAGAGAAAAACAATAAGGTTTTGGTTTTGGTACGAATGAGGGTGATTTTCAGAATGTGTAGTGGTTAAGAGTGAGTGTTTTGGGGCTATTTTTTGGTGCTGAGTGAAGAGCTATGGGATTTGGTTTTCTTGATGTGTGAATGTGTTTTGGAAGCTAAAAATGAGCTGGAATCTAAAGATCTCTCAGCTGAGATATAAGTGGTCTATTTATACCAACATTTTAGAGCCAAATTAGAGGTGTTTTTGGTCATTTGTCAAGGGGGATAAAGTGATGTCAACATGGTGGCTATAGAGTGGTTGTAAAGAGTAACTTGCTGCCAATGTGATGGACACAGGGTGGCTAGTTTAAATGCTAAAATGATTTTCTAGCAAATAGGGTGGCTGATGCTGATCTTGGTCAACAAACTAAGGAGTAGTAGGGTGATCATGTGACATTAACCCTTTTGATCTAATTTAGACTTCAAAAAAAATGTTTTGACTAATTCAAAAGTCCAAATTCATAATCTAATATGGGTTTTGATCTTTTCTAATGCAAAGAAATGAGTTAAAATCGAGTTTTGATCAATGGTGGATGAGTAAAAAATGCCCAGACTGTGGAAAATAGCCTGTATGTATTGATACATTGCAGAATTTATCGATACATTTGGTCCAAAAACCTCAAGTGTATAGATACAATGAACATTGTATCGCTACTATGAACCATTATATCAATACATGTTGATATGTATCGATAAATTTCTTTACAGAATGCATGTTTTGGTCTTGGCATGGCCTAGTATCGATACATGAGCTCATATATCGATACATGAGCTCATGTATCCACACATAAGCTTATGTATCGATACATTTGCATGTTGTATCGATACAATTGGGGACATTTCAAATTTTTGGATCATTGGAGCATTGTATCGATACATGAGAACCATGTATTGATACATTCAAGCAAAATTATGAATTTTCTCATATCTTTTGTCCTTGGACACCTTGAACTTCATCCTCTGATGCCATATCTTTTCATTTATCTTTGATATGATCCGTAGGCCTCCTTGACCTTCTCAAAAATACTTTTTCGTCAGATGACACGTCACCCGGCGATTATCTCCCCCTCTCACGTCCATGCCCTAGGTTGCTAAAAATATTAGCTCGGACAAAATAAGGTGTCTACACCGAGTTACTTCAAATATAAAGGCTAGGGTTGCCAAAGCATCTACCACTTAATTGTCTTCCAAGGTAAATGCGAAAAGTTGATGTTATTAAATTATTACTTTAGTTCATTAATTAGCCTATTGTATTGGACCAGCTTCACATCCCATGCTTCCCATTCCTTTTGAAGTTGATAAATTTCCTTTTAAGGTTGATAAATTACCAAGGTAGAGTCCCCATACATTTACACTTGTAAAGTTTTAATGCCTCTCTAAATGGTCAACCAGAACCCCAATACACATGCCTCATATTTAGCTATGTTATTGGTGCAGTTAAAGTTTAGTTTGGCAAATGAAAGGATAATAATCTTCATCTAGTGATATTAGAATAGCCCCCATTCTGTGTCCTAATGCATTAAGGTTCTATCAAAATACATTTTCCAAGTTTGGTTGAATTGATACCATCTTTTGCTTTGGATATGCATATTAGGACCTTATCTAGGAATTCAAAATCTAATGGTTCATAGTCTTCAGCTTACTAAGAACTTAGCTAACATGCTACCTTTGATGGCTTTCTGGCTCACATAAATGATGCCATATTCAGAAAGTAAGATTAGCCATTGGGCCAACATTCCTGACAAAGTAGGAGCCTTGTACAGGTATTAGATAAGCTCTAGTTTGGCAATAAGCCGTATGGTGTTATATAACATGTATTACCTTAACCTCTGAGTTGTCTAAGCCAGAGCACAACATAACTTCTTAATTATGGAGTAGTTATTTTCATACTCTATGAATTTCTTGCTTAGGTAGTAAATAGCTTGTTCTTTCCTTCTAGACCCATCATGTTGACCTAGTACATAGCCCATGTACTTATTAAAAATTGACAGAAATAAGATTAATGGTTGATTGAGCATCAATGATAAAAGTACTGACAGGCTTGATAAGTAACACTTTACTTTGTCAAAAGCTTGTTGGCACTCATCATTCCATTCACTAGGGTTCTATTTTTGGAGCAGGCAGAAGATCATATCACATTTGTCAGTTAGCTCAATCTCCTGAGGAAACTCCTTACTTTTCTTTAGGTATAACGCGATAGATGTTTTGGATAGCCTTTACCTTGTTGGGATTGACCTTAATTCTTTGTTTACTCACAATGAAGCCTAATGCCTTGCTAGAGTTAACATTAAAGGTGTACTTAGCTGGATTTAGTTTGAGTTGATATTTGTATAGCCATTTGAAGAATTTGTATAGGTTAGCGACATGCTCAATCTTGTTCAAGGATTTGGCAATCCTATCATCCACATAGACCTCTATTTTATTATGCATGTGGCCATGGAATAATGTCACCATTGCCTTTTGGTAAGTTGCCTCATTGTTCTTGAGTCCAAAAGGCATAACCTTGTAGTAAAAGGTATCCCACATGGTTATGAAGGTGGTTTTCTTTATGTCTTCGAGTGCCATTTTAATCTAATTGTAGCCCAAAATCTATCCATGAAGAAAACATGGAATTTTTAATAGTACTACCTATTAAGGTATCGATGTGATGAAAAAAGAAATTGTCTTTAGACTAGCTCAATTTATATCCCTATAATCTATTCATATCCGCACCTTGCCATTCTTTTTAAGAACCGAGACAATGTTAGCTACCCATTCAACATACTTGGCTACTTTGTGAAATCCTATGTCAAACTATTTCTTTACTTCTTTAATCTTTAGAAGCATCTTTAGTTTCATTCTTCAATGTTTTTATTGTACAGATTTCCACTTAGGTTTTAAAGAAAGTCTGTGAACCACTATGTCAATGTTTAGCTACGCATGTCTTGGTAGGACCAGGCAAATACATCCCGATTTTCTTGGAGAAGGTTGATCAGTTTAGTCTGGGTTAATGAGTTTATAAAAATTCCTATCTTGACCTCTTTCCAATCTTCCTCTATCATAAGGTTCACAACTTTAGTAGGCTCTTCATCAGGCAATATTTGTTTCTCTTCTTGTTCAATTAGTCTTAACAAATCAGGTAACATATTGCTTTCCTTAGAATCACTCTCAGATTTGACCATGCCAGTCTAGATTGGTTGCTCAAAATTAATTTTTAGAGTTTTAGTATAAACATTATGTCATTTTTATCCATGCCTAAAAATATAAAGAAGAACAATATAGGCAAAAAATATACAAGGAAAAGAAAGAAAGTCTAAGGATTTGATAAAAAATAAAGATGGAAACAGAAGATGCAATACAAAATGCTTTGTCATTTTCTTTAATAATTCTTGATAAAAGTACGCCCATACAAAAGATCCTACAATGCTTTTGGGCCAAAGTATAATGGTTTAGTTCATAGCATTACTTCGAATTAAATCCAAATAGTACAGGAATCTCTGTGTCAATCCAAATGCTTAGAACAAATCCTGGAGTGCATAGACTAGTCTTATGGCCAGTTGCTAAAGTTCCTAGCTTATCAATTGCATTGATAAAGAAGTCTTTGAATGCCTTGCTCAAAATAACCATTACAATGCCCAAGCTAGTGGTTCCTTCCAAATTCGAATTGATGTGTCCTCTTAAATTAAAACTTTCTTGCAACTATAGCAGCACCATTAGTTCATATTCCAAATCTTGACCCTTTAAATAGGCCATTCTATTTTTTTTTGTGCTTGCTAAACTTGTTTATTCTATTGGTGGACATTAGGCTTGAATCTCAAACCTTTCTTGTCAAGTTGATAATTGACTTTTAAAGCATTGGAGATCTATTATAAATGCTTTCCTAGTCCCCTTTTAACCTAGGTAGCCTTACTAATGGTCAACTGGAGACTCATGTGGATACTTTTTAATAGGTAACGCTCAACCATGGGCAAATTTTCTTTAACGTAGGTGGCATTAACAAACTCAGACGAGTAGAAAGAGGACTCTGGTATACTCTCATTAGGCTTAATATAAGGGGCATCCATGAAAGTGGTGGTGATAACATCTTTCTCATCGCTAATGCTAACAATTTTGTTTCCTATGACAAAATTTAACTTCTGGTACAATGAAGATGATACTACCCTTGCAGAATGGATCCAAGGTCTCCCCAACAAGCAATTGTATGATAGAGCAACATCCATTACATAAAAATCCATTTCGTATGTGCATGGCCCTATTTAGAGCAGGTTAATGATGTTCCCAACAACCTCTTTACATGTTCCATTGAATGCACGCACCACCATGCAGCTTTGCTTGGTATGAGAAATGTCAATAGGGAGTCTATTCAAGCATATTGAAGGCATTACATTTAAGGTTGACCCATTATCAATGAGAACTATTGTAGATACCTTATTTTGTTTGGGCTAATTTTTAATAATCTGGGGCACAGATGTGAGAGGTGGCAATGATCGTCACCAAGGGAAAAAGTATTTTGAGGAGGTCAAAAAGGCCTATGGATCATATCAAAAGTAAATGCAAAGATGTGGCATGAAAAGAAGTAGTTCAAGGTGTCCGGAGACAAAAGATATGAGAAAATTCACAATTTTGCTTGAATGTATCGATACATGGTTCTCATGTATCAATACAATGCTCCAACATGCCAAAAATTTGAAATGTCCTTATTTGTATCAATACAGAAGCTCATGTATCGATACTAGATCATGCCAAGACTAAAACATGCATTCTATAAAGAAATGTATCGATACATATCAACATGTATTGATACAATGGTTCATAGTATCGATACAATGATCATTATATCGACATACTCAAGGTTTTTATACGTAATGTATCAATACATACAGGCCATTTTCCATGGTCTGGGCATTTTTTACTTGTCCACCATTGATCAAAAACTTGATTTTAACTCATTTTTTTGTATTAGAAAAGATCAAAACCCATACCAGATTATGAATTTGGACTTTTGAAATAATCAAAAAAAATTTTTTAAGTCTAAATTAGATAAAAGAGGTCAATATCACATGATCACCCTACTCTTCCCTAGTTTGTTGACCAAGATCACCATCAGCCACCTTATTTGCTAGAAATCATTTTAGCATTTAAACCAGCCACTTTATGTCCATCACATTGGTAACGAGTTGCTCCTATAGCCACTCTATAGCCACCAAGCTGACATCACTTTATCCCCTTTGAGAAATGACCAAAAACACTTCCAAATTGCTCCAAAATGCTAGTATAAATACACTACTTATATCTCAGCTGAAAGGACTTTAGATTCTAGCTCATTTTCAGCTTCCAAAACACATTCCTACACCAAGAAAACCAATATCCGTAGCTCTTCACTCACCACCCAAAAACAGCCCTAAAACACTTATTCCCAACCATTACACATTATGAAAATCACCCTTATCCATATGAGAACCAAAACCTCATTATTTCTCTCTTTTTCTTGCTTATTAACAATAAGAAAAAGAGGGAAATTCGAGTTATCTCTACTGCTCCAACTATTTGGCCAAAAATTTATGTTTCGTTGGTATAACTTCTTACTTTATCACTTGCATTTTTTATTTTTCAACATCTTTATCATTTTACTAAGCTCTTCATGTTTCCATCACCCTCTTAGGATTCTCATGCATTATTATGGCCTTTGGTTGTGGTAGTTTAGGATTTAGATGCCTTAATGCCTCTTTATGTGCAAAATGCCTTATTTCATCCTTTTTATTTTGATAGCTCTTGCTCATGCATTTTATGCCATATCCATGCATCTTGTCATGATTAGTCCATGTATGAATCATTAGCCTTACACATTTCAAGCACATTTACACATTAGCTTGCATGAATCATTGTCATTTTGAGCATCCCTAACATTTTCTTGTTACAATGCATAATTGGAAAAGTTAGCATCCCTATTCATGTTTTGTGCCATCCCTTTGTATGTTCATTGTCTTCTCCTTGTCTAAATGCATGTTTGATGGCTATCAAAAACTGATTTTCAAAACCTCCCCAAGCTAAGCATGTTAACCTCAAATAATGAGGATTAGCATGGACTTAGCATTTTCTTTAAGGTTAGCAAAAAAATCTTAAGGAAAATTAAGTTTTCAAAAATCCAAAATCTTGATTGAATGAGCTCAAAACTTTTGATTTTCCAATGAAAATGGCCTTGCACTTATTCCCAAAATGTTTATGCCTTATTTTTGAGTCGAAACCTTGAATGGTACGATCAACACGCTGTTTCATCATCTGAAAATACTACGGGGCTACTCAAATGAGTTTGTGATACTTACGCCACACTTTCTCTTCAGCCATGGATGTTCAAATGCTAGTGACCCAAGTTTGGACCCAAAAACACAAAGAAAAATAAAAAATTCCCCTGCTTTGCTTTATCCCTTGTTGGCATCATCACTATCACAATTGAAAAATCACTTTAAAAACCTAAACGATTTTTCATGAATTTTATAATATTTTTCTCTAAAAGTGTGTCAAAATATCTTTAAAATGAAGTCTTGTTCATCCCTGGATCAGTCCGGATGAAAGAGTTATGATTTTTCAAACCTAGACTATCTAGAATCCCTAAAGTGAACAAAGTGCATTGTAGTTGGCCCCTTTAGGCCTACTAAATGATTTTTCCAAATCTGTCCGACATTTTTTCTAAAAAGATCATGAAATTTTCTTTTCTGAAAGGTATTGTTTGCAATTTTTTGATACCGATTGAGTCTAGGGTGATTTTTCAAATTTTGACGCACCTTGTCCCTCATATGCTCTACCAGTAGCGAAATTAGTCCAAACTTGAAAATTTATTCCCCTGGAAAGTGACTTTTTGGGACATTGGGAATATTTTTAGATTGATCGTCATCGAGTTACCTTTTTAATAGTATCTTGTCCACCCTCTAAAGCCTTCAAACCAATTTAGAATAAATTCAAAAAATGGGATCATGCAATACTATTCCTTGTTCTCGGTCATGGTCAAAATTAAGTTGTTTCCCCGAATTTCATCTTGCGACATTCGTATGTCTCCGTATCACCCGATCAAGACTCGAGAACATGTTTCGACCTCTCGCAAGCTTGTATAAAGGCACGAACATATTTTACATCTTTACCATCCTCATTCATAACAATTTCTTTCACCAAAAGTTGTCAAAATGTTCACCTATCTTCTAAATCATAAGGTTTTGTCAAGTTATATTTTTCCAACTCGACTTCTTTAAAAAAGTGTCAGATATGCCACTTTTGGAGATACTCCAACCTCAACCTTCCAAGGGGACACTCCAACCCTGCTTTTCAAATTTTTCAAGATTTAAAAAAAATCTTCCTTTGTCAAATTATTTGTCATCTACAGGGATACTCTAGCCCTAACTTCCTGAGGGGATACTCCAATCCCATTTTTCAAAATTATCAACCTTTAAAATATCTTTCTTCGTTAAAATTATTCGTCATCCACGGGGATACTCTAACCTTATCTTTTTGAGGGGATACTCTGACCCTATCTTTCAACTACAATTAAATTTTTCTCCTTCTCGGACTTCCATGAACATGTCAAACAAACCTCATTCAATCAAGAAACCCAGATGCATCTCAAAAATTATCGATTCAGTTATTCCCAGATCATCGATGCTAATTGTGAGATAAATTCCAATAGTCCATCTGTTTTCTTTATCATTGCATTGAATGATCCATGTTATGTTACTTTATTCATTGCCTTACATGATTTCTTTGTGATGATTATTTGTATTCATGTTTCCCAATCAGTTCAAATAAAATTAAAGGTAATGTTCTGCGTGGGTTTCTCTCCAATGCCCAAAATGGAACATTCCATTTTCAAAGTAAAATCCAGAGGTCATTTTTATTGAAAATTTCTATATTCCCCTTCTTTCCAGGGCGTATATGAGATTAAATCTTTTCAACCAAACCTAGATTTGTATTTTTATAAAATTCATGCATTAAAAAAGGGTTATATCAAAATAATGACAAGTTAAGGTTAAAAGAATTGAAACCGAGATAAGACATAGCTAGTAAGGTACCGATTTTGGGCGTCGCAAAGAGGTTCATACCTCATCATGCGTAACCAACTCCTGAACCCAAACGGTGAATCTTTATACTATGTAGACCATGGGATCAATGTTTTGAGTTTCGTAACTTAAAATATAGGTTTTAATAGGCATCAGATCATGCCTAGCCTGAAATAATCAGTGGCAATTCCAAGCATTAGCCATTTTGTGATGGTCATCCGAGACCAATAAGATGAGCGATTCATCTTACGATCCCTTTCACTGTGTCATAAGTTAAGAATCTATACTTTCTCATTCTCATCACGTCACAAAGGAAAAGTCTCAGTCAAGAAGACATTCCCAAGTCAAAAAAATATTTTAAGTTGTATGCACTCACAGATTTACGAGGATCTACCCTGGGCCATATTGCAACAACTATTAGTAGCATGCTTCCCTTATAATAGGTGGAGATGTGGAAAGCTTTATAGTTCCCCTTACCTTCATGGGTTATTGCATCATCAATGAAAGATATGTAATTATACGTAATAATATTGCTCACTTAGCGATTTGATTAGCTTATCAGAATGTTAGGTGGGACACAAGCTTCATTCAAGACCTTGAGTAGAGCTTTTCTATGAGCTTCAAACATAAAAGCAATGACAATGCAGATATCTTAACGAGTTGATTGTTTAGCTAACCAATAATGCTATTTTTGCTATGCTTAATGAATTTAAATTTTGTTGTTTTTTTCTTGCTTACTTATTATTTGATTGCTTTTGAATATGATTATTTCCTCACCTTCTTTAATGTTTGAATTACAAAAGAAGTATTCTCTTTGTTAACTTTGGCTGTAGATGCTGTTAGGGCATAGCATCCGTTGTTATGAATTAGATGGCTTACTCTTATAAGGTCGATGGCTGTTTGTTGGCTAGATTCCTCTGTCATCACTACTTTGCTTTCATATTTCCATGACATTGCTTTATCCTCTTTATAAGGGAAGAATATGGGAGCTAAAAAATCATTCTTGGTGCAAGCTACGTAGGTGTGATTTTGGTGTCTTGTTAATTGGCAAATAGGATCAATGGTCTTTTAACTCCATAGAAAGGGACTTTCTTATCTTTTTTTGCAATATTGATGGAAACATATATTTCTTTCTCATGTTCTTTATAAAACTCAATTTCTTAACGGTCCATCATCTCTTAGACTAATTTAAGAATTCTAAACAGTATTGTAAAGTGTGCCTTTGTCCATAATAGTAACAGTAGGATCTAGCAAGCTTTTTATTTTCATATCAGCCTACAAACCTGATCTTTATGACTGTCTCTCATACATAGCTTATTGGTGTTTAACTTTTTGATATTTTATTGACCTAACAATGCTTCTCATCAATCACAACATTTAATCTTAGTTCATATGGTTTGGAAGTGGATTAGCTCTAAAATTAGGCCCTACCCCTTGCTCGATTTTAATTACAACTCTTTTCAATAGGCCTAGAACTTTTCTTTTGATAGAAATGCCATATTTGGTGCTACAACCTTCTGGTTTAGCATGGTATTCATAATAGCATTCTTATTATATAATTTAGAATAAGAAAGCAACCTTGGAGTTATAAGCATTGAAGCAACCATAACATGCCAATAAGTGAGCATAGACCTCTTTATATGAATAGGGAAATGGATCGAAATACTCTTTTTCCCAAGGTGCCTGTTGATTGTTTGATGCTCTGGTGTTACTTTGGTTGTGAGATGTAGTATTCTAAGTGGAATTTTAACCTAGGTTTGATGAAAGATTCATGGTAGGATTGAATCTAGTAGAGTATACCAGTTGTGGTACTAAGGTATACGAGTTGAAGCCTAGGTATGCCATGCTAGGGAAATACATGCTTGGTATTTAATAAGGATTTTGGGCAATCTTGGCAAGGCTTTCAATAACGTTGTTCACTTTTTTTGTCTTTGCCTTTGGCAGTAAACTTCTTGGTAGAGTTAGAGAATTCCCCTCTTGACATCTTACCAGTCTTTATGGTGCTCTTAATGATTTCTCTGGATATCACCATATTAGTAAAATTCTTCGTAGCATTCCCTACTAACTTTTTATAGTAAGAAGCTCATAGAATGCTAGCAAGCATGATTATCATTTCTTTTTTGGTTAGTAAAGGATGAATTTGGGCTACCTCTACTTGCCACCTTTAGGCATATTGCCTAATGTTTTTAGTAGTTTTATTTTCCATGGTCAACAAAAAAGATGATCCAGAGCCCAATTAGATACATGCTTTTACCAATCAAGGAAAGCTCAAACCAAATCTACCCATGACTAAATTCTAATTGGGTCAAGCTCTATACACCATTGTGCAACTGCTTCGATTAAGCTATCTTGAAAATAGTGTATTAATAGTTTCTTTTTATCATCATGCCTGGTCATATTCTGGTAGTACATGTACAACAGAGTCTGTGGTCCTATTTTATTTATCAAAATTTAGTACTTTGAACTTAGGTGGGAAACAAGGCTTAAAACTAAGCCTAAGGATTTGGCATCCACAATTTTGAACTTATAACTCCTTTCTAAAGCTTTAAGGCATTTCTCCAATAACTTGTACTTAGTTTCATTTTGAATAACCTTGATGCACTTTGAACCGACTATTTTTTCTTATTCTATTTACTTATCGAGGTCTAGAACTATAGGTTTTGTCGATGACAATCCCATACTCACTTCATGATATCTTTAAGCCAGGTTGATGTTGTTGTAAGGTTTATATAGATGAGTGGTTGACTAGGTGATATCACTGCAGTTGGGGGGATGATTTTTAGGATGCTTCTTTAGGAGTGTTGGTGGCCTTAATCCCCTTATTTGGATTAGGCATTGGATTAGCTGGTTCCTTACCATCAGCGGTATTTACTTGCCTTTTATACTATAGGGTAGTAGCCAATAGTTTTGTCAATTCAACAACTTGATTTTATAGTTCATTAATCTTACAAAGCATTTACTGCTAGCCTTCTCAACGCATAACTTAAAGCTTCTCGATATGAGCCGGTGTTTATTCTCCATTATTTTTTGACACATATGGGTATTGTATTAGTGTTAGGCATTTGATTTCGCATGTTGAGGACCCTTGCACCTTAGAGTGATGCTAGATTAGACTTATTAATATGATGTGTATGACATATTCATAAATGAAGATGAAATCATAAAATGTGTGGTAATGTTATGGAAAAAAACATAAATAAACAAATTAAATCATGTATATAAATGCAGGAGATAGTTGGATTTTGGCAATAGCTCTAACTGAGAGACAAGCTTTGCTTTCTATTTTGCTGGGGATTTATAGGTTCCTTACTATTTCTTTGCCTTCTGAGGTGCCATGTAGTTTTTCTTCAAGTCTCAAAGATCTTTGTTGATTGCATTTTTTGTCTTAACAAGGTCACATGTCTACCCCTCTTGGACTTGACACTTATGCTCCCATTGGCTCTTTTTTTCTTTCAATTAATGAATTTCTTTAGTAAAACTGACTCTTTCTTATGCAAACTCATGCTTCACGATCTTAATTACAAATATAGGGTTTTCTGTCAAAACATGAGGATTCCATTAGTAGGCAATAGTATGGTGTCGTTGACTCATCTAGCTATCCATTCATTGCAGGCTAGAGTCATCATTTTCTTTTTTGTCAATATGATTCAGAAGCTTTTTTGTCATGCATCAAATATCTTTTGCACCTGGCTTATGTAACCATCCCTTCCCTATTTAAAATCTAGTGTACAATGCTTACAAGTAATAAAGACAAACTGTTAGCAATCAAATTGCTATAAAGCCATGAGCAAAGCGTAACTGATACTTCCCCATAATCTATTAAGTGGCCCCCAATAAGTAGAGAAATGGCTTGCATTTGTACATAATTACACCAAGAATGATCCATGGAACTATCTAAGTCACTTCATGGCATTCAAATCTCGAAACTTTATAATCCGTTGATCTTTGGTAGTATTTTACGACTACTCTTTTTCCATGAACTTGGTTAAAGGACTAAAATTTAGCATGTATAGCTATAGTGGTCTCTTACCCTAAAAATGATTAAAGAGCCATAAATACAACATTGATGAGCATCTAATAAAGCGTGTTTACCTCTTTTTCTCCCAAAACTTAAGGATCGAATAGTCTCCGCTATGATGGCAAAAGCAGGATTAATGCCAAAACTTAGTTTTAAGCAAATATATACAATGGCAACCTCTATGTGTCCCAAAGCCCTCCAAAAAATGATTAGACCATAAATTTCCAATGCAAAAGTGTCTTAAATCTTTGTCTTATCTCACTTAGTACTCATGGTATATCTTAAACT
>JBBYHL010316275.1:0-23500 GCA_038381835.1 Adansonia madagascariensis
TGTTTTTTGCACCAAGAAGCCATTAAAGACATTGCAAACCTTGACTATGGGTTTATGATCAGATTTAGACCAATTTTGAAAGCCTAAATAGCTAATGTCAAGCGTCGCTTTCATTCCAGCTGCAAGCTATCATAGCCTTGGTGCCTCTCTACTCAGCGCGGCAAAGCCACTAGGAAGAAAATCAGCTGAGCATAGTAGCTGGAGATGTCCCCTAGTGCAAGAGAGAAAGATAAAAAATGCCCTTGCTTTGTCTCTTAAAGGCGTTGGCTGAGCAATGAATTTAAGAGGGATTTCTAACTATCTAAAAAAAAAACCTCCAGTCATTTTTAAAAAAGGCTCCCTAGCAATCTCAGAAAAGACTCCATCAATTCCCAAAAAATCTTCCAGCAATCCCTATTACAAAAACTCACCAAAAACACTATTCCATTACCATTTCACCCTCAACCATTTTTCATTCTTGTAGCTCCCTAAAACTACCACCAGAAAACCTTCAAAAACTTAACCTTTCACACGCTCTCACCTTTAAAAAACCCACCAGCAACCCTATTACTAAAAAACTTCTTCCTTTAATCCTTTTCTTGCTAAATAATATTAAAAAGAGGGAAAAAATTAAGCTAAAAGTCACTACTTTAAAAAAGGAGGAAAGTTCAAGCTTTTGTTAGTATATTTTCTACCTTGTTACATACATTATCTATTTTTGATAATCCACTTCATTTTAGTAAGCCCTTCATGCTGCCATGACCCTTCTAAGACCCTCATGCATTATTGTTGCCTTGGTTATGGAAGTCTTGGGATCTTGATGACCCTTTCGACACCTTGATGTTGTTTAGATATATAAACTCGCCATACTTCATTTTTATCATTACACAACCTCTGTTCATGCATTTCTTGCCATGTTCCTTCCATATTCACATATCCATCTCATATTTAAATGGTCACTTTAACATGTCTTATGTATGTTCATACATTTTCTTGTGTTTTAAGGAGTCTTATGAAATAAAAATGCTGCCTTGATAACTCCAGCATCCATTCTTTTGTTTAAACATGTCTATATCATCTACATGCACCTTATTTGTCGTATTCTCACATTTTGTCACCCGTTTGTATGTTTGAATGTCTAATCGATGTTTACCATTGTATGCGTTGTATTTTGTTTATGACATCTCCCTTAAAATGCTTGCTTATTTTTTAAAAACTTGATTTTGAAAAAAAAAGTCCCCAAGTTAAGTTCGGGCAACCTCCGGTAGATGAAGAATAGCATGGATTTAATGTTTTCATGAAATTGGTATTCTAATATTGGGAATAAAACAAATATTTCAGCTTTGGATTCATGATGACACAAGTTTAAAGATGCTATTTTTCAAACAAAAGAACCCATTTTTAGTCGGGAAACACTAAGCCTTGATCTCGAGTTTAACACCTTCATGGCATGGTCAATAGGTTGTTTCATCATCTGAAACTATTTCAGGATTATGGAATAAACTTGTAATGCCCGTGTCATTCTTTTCCCTATGTCATGGATGTTCAAATGTCTATAATTCGAGTTCGACCCCTAAGAAACCTAGAATTCCATCCTAGTAGCATGGTAGTTCAAATTTTAAAAATCTTTTTTGAACCATAAAACATTTTCTTTGATTTTTATAATTTTTTTCCTTAAAGGGCATCAAATTACCTTTCTAGCGGTGTCTTGTCTACCCTCAGATCATCCTAGATAAGGGAGTTATGGTTTTTTGAACCTTTGCTATCTGAAACCCCTAAAACTAGCATGCAATGTTCTATTTGAGCTATTTTTATGTATTTTTTAAATATTTTTCCTAAAAAGTTCACAAAATTCCCTGTTTGGAAATGTATTATTAATGATCTAACGATTCCGGATAAGTTTGGAATGATTTTTCAAAATCCATCATGCATTTTTACTTGTATATGCTACTAGTGTTGAGATAGATTTAACTTTAAAAACTAATTTTGCCTTGAAAGTAATTTTCTAAGATTTTTTAAATATTTTTACATTAAACCTTATCAAGCTACCTTTCCAATGGTACCTCGTTTACCCCCTGAAGCATTCAAATGCACTAAAAATAAATTCATGAAAGGAGATGACATAATGTTGTCTGCTTTTTTTTAACTTAATTTTTGAATCAAATGTCTTAAAATGCAACCAATGGGTTCCCCACCATCACAAACCCCTTAGACTTGGATCAAGGCTAAAATACAAAAATGATTTCATACTAGATATCTCTTTCCCCCATATTAAGATTTGTATTAGTGGAGATACTCTAACTCTATTGCTTTAAAGGGATACCCCAACCCCATTTTCAACTCAAAACTTAAACTTTCTTTTCGGATCCACCTTCAAAATTCTTAAGCCTTATTGAAGCTATCAAAAACTTTCATATTTGGGGATACTCCAACCCCACCATTCCATGGCAATACTCCAACCTTGTTTTTAATTAAAAATTCAAAGTCTCTCTTTATTCCTAAATAGCTTCCTAACTCTATCTTTGGGGATACTCTAACCCTACCTCTCTGAGGAGATACTCCAACCATGTTTCAACTAAAAAAATCCAAAATTTTCTCTCTTCTGAATGCCTCAGACTGTTTTGACTAAAATCATCTTTGTCTCTCAAATTACCACCAAATCCAGACCAGTCTCTGAAATTGTCATCCCAGTTACTCTTCAATAATTGAAGGCAATTATGAGATACATTTTGATCACCCCTCTTTTTATAGTTTTTTGTTTGTGACTGCTTGTTTATGATATTATTGTTATATTTCTCTTTCTTTGTCTTGCTAACACATTTCTTTTTGTAGTGATTATTGTGCATTCATGTTTAAAATTTATTTTTTCAATAAAACTTATAAGACAATGTCCCGTGTTAGTATCTCTTCAGTGCCTAATACAGAACATCCAAGTTTTTAAAATCCAATCCAGACATTGTTTTCATAAAAATCCCTATGTTCCTCACATCTTTGAGGCACATAGGTGAACTAATTTTCTTAAAAAAAACTTGGATCTAAATTTACAAAACTTCCTGCATTAAAGGGAATTACATCCAAATAAAGACTAAATAGAACCGATTTAACCAAGGCTAAGGTAAGACATAGTTAGTGGGTAATGATTTCAGGCATCGTTGGGATGCTAATCCTTTCCCGCACATAACTAACTCCCGAACCAACAAACGAATCTTTGGACTTTATAGATCTTGAAATTGATGTTTCAAGTTTCGTAACTCATAAAATTGTTTTCAATAGGCATCCGACCCTACGTGGCCTAAAATGATTGTTGGTGACTCTAAGTTTATGGCCACTTCATAGGGGCCACCCGAGACTTGATTGGATAAGCAATTCGTCTGTGGTCTCTCTTTCCTTCCTATTTTTATGCCTAATCTAAATCCAGATCATGGGATAACTTAAAGGCTCGACCACAACCAACCATCATTTATTTTTAAGTCGAGCACACTAAGCCCTTCAGATCATCTAAAGTTTTAAAGGCGGGCATGTGGCGACTGCTTGGTGACTTCACTGGGGATAATCTAGAGAGTTAGGCCTATAACTAGCTATTGCCCACTCGGTTCTTGGTTTATTTATCTCCATAATCATTTAGATATAATTCTATTTTATTTTTGTCTAGTAATCTCTATTGTTTATGTTTTTTTCTTGTGATTGTTAGGGATTATTTGTTCTCGAATAAATGTTGATTTGAATAAACATGGCAATATGGGAGTAAAACAAAAAGGTTTGATTGTTTCCCTAACACATGCGTGCACTTGCATTTGCACTAGATTCCTATCAAATGCCATGGTGTGGTTAGTATCCTAATTATTAGGAGGAAGTGAGCCATCCATCATCATGAGTAACCATCTGCATAGGCATGGCAAGATCTTCTGGGTTATAAATTACCTATGTCTCTTATGAATACCCTTTCACACCTGCGTAAGGAAAAACATCCACTGGATTGAACCCATTTTGCCAAATCCGTGATAGGTCTAGGATCAGGGTACCTTAACTATTCTTACAAAATGGAAGAGCGATTCGAATATCGGATTAGGAATCAATTCAAACCCATATAGTGAACCTTACGAGCTAAACCTTGTAAAATCGTACAGGATTGCTACTAGAATAACCTAAAAAGTAAGATCGCTCGGGGACACATATTTTACCTATATTCTTATATATAATAGTTACGTAGGCGATGACGAGTGAATATTCTTACCTGAGTTTGTTATTTTTATTTTTTGATCATGCCTTTAGGATATGCCATTACGTTCGATGAAAAATCCTTTTCAATAAGTGGGTGATGGCAAGCAAGTATCATTAACTACAATGCCATATTAAAATAGTTATATTTGACTTAAATAAGCTATCATGCTATGTAAATGATGGCTTAGCATGTACTTAATATAGATGGTGATGAACAAACGCCACCAGTTAAATGGTCAGTTTTAGTCCTCATGAGGTATCATGTTACTTCATGGGGAGACAATTTTTTATATAGACACATCGTTATGCTGTCTCAACGTTCATTATCATCATGCCTGCCCCTGGGAATTATACTGTCTATCCTTGGGGCAAAGTTTGTAATGCACTTTTGTTAATATTTTTTCATTCCTTTATTTTTATGCTTATTATTACGTATAATTACAAACTCATTTCCTTTTTGCTTTTCTTTATCACGCATGCATCATTACATCATAATCATCGTCATCATGGGATAATTGGTTCTAATGGTCCAGTGTTCATCAGGGGGTGTATGTCATGGAGTAACAGTCCACCTTAGATCTGAAGCCTTTTAAGGAAGTTTGAGCATGGTCAGAGCATCGGTAGTGTAAAAATGAGGATGTTTTAAAACCCGGGTATGTTTCAATAGTGCATGAAAGGATCAAGATAGGGTATCATCAGAATGACTAGTAAGAGCTAAAATATGTGTGGACCCATTAGGATAATATCAAGAAGGAATTATTCATGAAAATATACAGAGACATTGCTCTTGTGCTCCAACCTGTTTTGACATTAGCCTGTTGCAAGCAATGTTTCAATTTTGAAACCCAGCATATCGATATTTCAATTTCAATCATGAAGATTTGGTCCCCACAGTTAACAAGTACACTGTGTTACTCAACATTGAGAGAGCCAAAATTGATAGAATATATTGCAAGGCTTTGAACCCACAAACTTTCAAGAAAAGATTGCCCAGATTTTTTTGCTCTAGAGACTTGGATTAAGAGTCACATCAAGATGAAAGGGAATATTGAATGCATCTCGTGGTCCAATTTAAAGGAGGAAATGGTGAATACTATTAATATCTAGAAGGTTCAAGATATTTATGCTTTGGTAATATATGGTCTGGTCATATTTCAAAAAGCATTAGGCTATGTGGGGGCTACAGTATCAGATCTCTTCTCTCAGTTATGCTGCAACATCAATCCCATGTCTGCTATCATTGTTGAAACCTCCAGGCTCTCAGTTTCTGTAAGAAAATGGTTACGAGTCATTCATCGGATGTGCACCACTCTTTACATTTGGCTCGTCGGTCACTTTTATCCCCAAAAAACCAAGATCCCATGTAATTGCCTACCTAACTTTAGCCTTATCTGCAAAGTCTTCGAGAAAGAATGGTCTCAGGACATTTTTTAAGAGCAATGGGTCTAAAAGTTTTGAAACCTCAAAAAGGAAGAGGCGATATGGAAGGCCTTTTGGTTTTCCCCATAAATAGTCATATATTGTTGCAGAGAATATAATTGTGTGCTACTTATGGGAATATGGGGAATCATTAGCTATGCACCCATTTTAGTCTTTCAAAAATTCTAGTGTCATCAATTCATCCCCTTCATCGAAGACTTAGAGTTGTAGGATTTTGACTATAGGGAGCCCTATTACAAGTCAAAAGTTTAGCTAGCCTTTCATGCATGGAAACAAACCTATTGCATGGAGAGATATCAGAGAGAGAGCAGTATAACCCCAGGATATTATGAATGGAGGATCCATCGCATTAATAACGCCCTACCCCTGTCTAGTATTAGGACATCATAAATTTCAGTTGACAAATTTCCCTCTGAGATTGAATTACTCAAAAGAGAGTTTGAATAAGAAAAGGTGACCTTTGCCAAAGAGATTACTCGATTAAAGGAGGAAAATGTTCAATTGAAAATGGACCTATACTTCTAGAATGGCAAGGTGAATAGGGCTATCAAGGAGAAAAACCATCTCAAGGAGGATCTCGAGAGTTGAAGAAAGACTATGTGGCCCTTAACAAAGCAAGCAAGTCCCGAAACCTTGGAAAGTCATAAGTTAAATGGATGACAAAAATTACTACTCTCGAAAAGAACTACATTAATAGAAAGAAGTGGTTAAGGTCAATAGGGAAAAGCTTGCTAGAACCTTGCTTTTATATCAACTTACCAAAGGAAGAATAAACAGTTAGAAGCTTGAGTCCAGGATTTGAAAGCAAACCAGGCTAAAAATGGAGCTCTGACATTCAGAATTCAAGATTTATAGCATTTTCTTCAAGCTTGCTAAGACAAAATCGATGAACTAGTGAAAATCTTTGAACAGCAGGAGTAAGAATGGCTCTAAGTGGTTGATCATGCATGACAGAACTATCAAGATCATCATCATCATCATCTCATTGAGTAGATTCAAGTGGCCCAATTGGAAGCCGAACACATGATAGATGTGGCACAATCCTTGACACATAATATTTTGCCTATCAGAGACCATGAACAAGATTTGTTGTATTTCTTGGACATGTAATCAAATAATATAACCTTGTTAGGCATTTTCGAATGTGATCATGTAATCAGGACATTTTATTACTTTAATGAAAGATGTTATTGGTGGAGCTGCCCCTTAATCCAATTGTCCTTTTTTTGCATTTGCATGACTAACCTAATTCTTTGATTGTTTTATTCATTCATTTATCTTCATGATCGCATATTCACTCTTATTGCATTAAACATATGCATGAACATATCATAAAGGCCTAATCCAATAATAATTTAAATGAAAGTGCTCTAAAACACAAAACCTACAGTTCGCTATCGGTATAACACATGTAATTATCAGAAAGTGATGAAAAATGATCACCGGGCCTATATTGAAAAACTCAAACTCATGTATAGAGAGTCTCAAGAGCAATCATTCCATAAGACTGAGGAACTCCAAGCTCAGATTACCGAACTAGCCAAGCTGCTATCCAATTCATTAAAGGAAAAAGGGCAGACAAGCACAGTTGAGGTGAGAAAAGAACTAACCAATCTTACAAGCAATTTGAATGGTGGTACTGAAGCCACCAATGCTTAGGAATGGGCATTGCATGGGCAGCATCTTTCGACAACAAACATCCCACCAACTCAACCATTCATTTATATCAATCCTATGATGGCACCCCATTTGATTCAAGGATTTCCAAATGCAAACTCTTCACCAGCAAGGCCTATAGTCTCAGACCTCGATAACCAAATACAGCAATAGAAAGCAAAGAGGCCCTTAGAAAATGATGAGGACTTTGACAAGTATCAATCATTGGAAAAGTGTCTTCGACCTATTGAAGGAAGTGACAAATTTGAGATCGTGGATACAAAGTCATTGGGGCTTATTTCTAGTCTCTTTATCCTGCCTAAATTCAAAATGCAAGATTTTGAAGAGTACAATGGAACTACCAACCCTACTACCCACTTTTGCATGTACAGTCAAAAAACGATTGGGTGTGAAGAGAATGAGAAGCTAATAATCCATTGCTTTCAGGATAATCTGACTAGGGTAGTTATTCGATGGTACATAGGGCTTAACCTTGCAAGAATTCATACATGGGTACATCTAGCTTGTGCTTTCCTTGATCAATATAAGCACATGTCTGATTAGGCCCCGGATCGCCTCTCCCTTATGAATGCGGAGAAAAAAATTTCTAAGAACTTTAGGCAATATGTTCAGAGATAGAGAGAGGAGGCAGCTCAAGTTTATCCCCCTCTGATTGAAAAAGAAATGACAGTCATGTTTGTTGGCACCTTATAAGCTCCTTACTATAAAAGGCTGGTAGGAAGCGCCATGAAAAATTTTATCGATATGGTTATATCAGGTGAAATGATTGAAAATGCCATCAAAAGCGACAGGATATCCATTATGGAATTATTTGGGTCAGTAAAAAAGACAGTAAATAAGGGTAAGCAGAAAAAGGTGAATGTTTTTTTTTTCTTTTTTTATAATATTTATGATGGTGGAACTTCATTGTAATATTTATCTTAGTCTTTATTTTTATATTTAACAATTCACAATTTTTTCTTTTCCCTTTATCTTTTTATCTTTATTGTAATATTTATGATGGTGAAACTTTATTTTTTGTGTTTTATTTAATCAATATGAGCTAAATTTATTTTCTAGGATTACAATGGAACTTAACATGCAGTTTGGATTATTTTATTTTTCTTTTCTTGATTTAATGATAATTGAGTTATTTGTTCAATTTTGTTCTTAATGCTTCTAGTTGACTGACTACCAATTAGATTGATTTGGTAACCGTAATGAACTTGAAAAAGGGAATTTTGTGTTACACGCGGATTGAATGACATATGTTACATATTCATTTATTATGATGAATTAATTTGCATGTTAGATAGGAATATACGAGCATATGATATATAACCAAATTAAAGTCTACGCTTAATGAGTTTATTTTAATTCAATTTGCATAGGAATATAGTAAAT
This sequence comes from Adansonia madagascariensis, assembly GCA_038381835.1. Classification (NCBI taxonomy): domain Eukaryota; kingdom Viridiplantae; phylum Streptophyta; class Magnoliopsida; order Malvales; family Malvaceae; genus Adansonia; species Adansonia madagascariensis. The sequence continues at coordinate 8,701 of JBBYHL010316275.1, forward strand.
TGGTTAGAAGAAACATTTTTATAAGATAATCGAAAGATACTTATAGATGAATTAGAACTCTAAGTTAACAACTCAATATCATTAGTCAAGTTAAGAGAATTGGGTTTTATTCAAATAAAGTATTGAGGGAAATTGTAATCCAAAGCTTCTATTATTTATTATTTGCTTCTTTATTATTATTATTATTATTAGTTATAATTTTTAATCATTTGTTTGAATAAGATTAAGTTGTTTTAATTTTAATACTTAACAAATTTAGTATTAATTCCTTGTGGGATCGATACTCTACATCATCACAATATTACTTGTTGTGGTACATGCACTTGCATGGTTAATTCTGATAAGAAGTTTTTGGCGTCGTTGTCAGGGAATTGTTTTATTATTTTTGTTAATATTAATACCAAGCAATCTTAGTCTTAATTCAAACTTTTATTTATTTATCTAATTATTTTACTTTTTAGGTAATTTAAAGAGATGGCGTTCTATAATTATCGATGGTCATCTAAGGAAGTTAAATGAAAAAAAGCACTAAATGCCATATTTGCACAATTAGATGCAATTTTTAGGAAACTTGACAATTTGAATGCATGTTTTATCCAAAACCGGTTCATAACTTGTGAATTTTGTGGGGAAGCACATACTAGTGATCATTGTCCAATTTATACTAAACCCATTCAATATGTTGGAAACTACAGTATGTAGCAGGATTATTATTATTATTCCAAAAACTATCATTTAAATTAGGGCGATTATTTGAATTTTGCTTAGTGCAACACTCAAGGGCCTTTATATGCAGCCGATCGAACCTTTCGTCAGGGTTTTCCATAGCAAACTGAAAGTCTTTTCTTAGAAGAGAAGTTGTTAGTGAAAGAAATGCTTATGCAATATATGAAAAAAGCTAAAAGTAGAAACGCTATCATTTAGAGTCTAGCAGTATCTTCGAGGAACCTTGAGACACAAGTAGGCCAACTTACTAATGCCATATGCAATTGTCTTCAAGAAACTTTACCAAGTGATAATGAGAAAAATTTGATGATGGGTAAAGAGATTGAAGGGGATGACAGACAACCAGAATTAACAATTGAGCATAAAGATGAAATTTTGGTTGATAAACATGATGAAGAGGTTCAAGATGAGAGAATACATCTGACCCACCATCATCTTTCCTAAAAGAATATGATGAGTATTCTGTAGTTAATTGGATGGAAAGTGTGTCCAACGAAGTGTGTATAAAAAGTTATTCTACTGATTCATTTGAGGCATCTTTGATTTCAACTTTCGAGTGGGATAACATTGACTTTATTGGGAGTTCAAAGTTGTTGGAGGCACAACAACATTCCATTAGTTTCACCTTTTTGTTTGAACCATTGGGATTTTCAGCTAATGCTATGTCATCTTTAAAGCCTCTTATTCAAACATCTAATGATATCAGAGCTCAAGAAAGGGTTTAATGATATTAGCTTCCAACATCTACCTCAAGAAAAGAACCAAATTGGTGATGCCTTGGCCATTTTATAGTCAATGTTCAAAGTTAATAAGAATCGAATATCGCTTCTATTCAAATGAGCATCTCTACACCCTAGCACATTGTCATAATATTGAAAAAAAGAAAGATGGTTTGCCATGGTATCATGGCATCCTTTAGTACATCAAGGATCAATGATGCTAAAAAAATGCCATCAAAACTGACAAGAGAACCATCAGACAATTATTTGTGAACTTTATTTTGGATGGTGGGATTTTGTACAAGAAAGGCTGGGATCAAGTGTTACTTTGATATGTGGATGCCTCTGAAACCAAAAGAATACTTAAAGAAGTTCATGAAGAAATTTATGGTATGCATGCTTATAGACACCGAATGGCAAGAAAAGTCATGCAATCAGGTTACTATTGGTTAACTCTCGAAAAGGATTGCATTAATTATGCTCAAAAGTGTCACAAATGCCAAAACTATGCTAACAGAATCCATGTCCCACTGACACCTTTACATGTTATGATAGCTCCATGGCCTTTTTTTATATAAGGCATGGACATGATTGGAATAATTACCCCTAAGGCTTCGAATGGGTATCACTTTATTTTGGTTGCAAGCAATTATTTCACCAAGTAGGTAGAGGTAGCTTCTTATGCCAATGCCACCAAATATGTCATATGCAAATTTGTAAAATGGGACATCATTTGTAGATATGGCTTTCCCAAATAGATCATCACAAATAAGGCGCGTAATTTGAAAAATAAGATGATGTAAATAGTCTACTTTCAGTTTAAGATTTAGCATCAAAACCTCATCCCATACTGTCCGAAAATGAATGGGGCAGGTGAAGTAGCCATCAAGAATATTAAGAAGATAGTTGAAAAGATGGCTGAGACATACAAAGGTTGGCATGAAAAGTTGCCTTTTGCATTACATACTTATCACATTATAGTACGAACTTCCATGAGTGCTATCCTATTCTCTTCGATCTATGGCATGGAGGTTGTCATACCAATCAAGGTTAAAATCCCTTCACTTAGAGTCTTGATGGAATCCTAACTTAAAGAAGCTGAATGGGTTAAAAGCCAATATGAGCAACTCAATCTCATTGAAAAGAAAAGAATTAAAACCATTTGTCATGAGCAATTATATCAAAAGCATATGATGAGGGCCTATAATAAAAAGGTCTGTCCGTGCTAGTTTTGAGAAGGTGACTTGGTACGCAAATGAATTCTCTTGATCCATAAAGATGTTTGCAAAAAATACACCCCAAATTGGGAAGGGCCATTCATGGTGACATTATATTCTCTAGAGGAGCCCTAATCTTAATTGAGATAGATGGTAGTGACTTACCCAACCCTATGAACTTTGATTCTGTTAAGAAATATTATGCCTGGAAGAACTTTAGGATGAAAACTTGAAAGGGCATTATATTAGTATTTTACCTACCATTCTCTAAAAATAAAATAAAAACAAAACAACAACAAAATAACAAAAAATAACAAATATAAACCAAAAAAATAAAAACGTAAAAACAAAATAAAAGAAAAGAAAAAGAAAAAGAAAGAAGAAAAAAGAAAACCAGCTTAAGTTGAAAAACTTGAGAGGTGACTTAAGCAACCAAACCCTTTTACCCCATATTCATAACCCTGATCAAGACACCAATTCATAACCTAGCCCACCTGTTATATGTTGACCAATCCCACCAAACCTCATCCATACCTGCATTCAAAAAATGGAAACTACCTAACTTTGAAGCCCCTATACCACCATGAGGCAATCTAAGACTCTTCTTATGAGTCGACCAATACCAAAAGGATTAAATACTCAAGAGAAATCTCTAAAAGCACTTAGTGGAAAACTCATGTCATCAGCATCAGAGCCAATTGACCAGGAAGACTTTTCGTATCTCTTTTGTATTTCAAAATCGTTTACAATCTCATAAGTTTATCGTAACTTGAACCTTTTTTTTGAATGAAAATGCAATTACTTGATTTCTCACAAAATCTTTTCATAACCTTGCATTCCATGTTGCATCATGTTTATTATTTAATTGATAATGCTTGATAAACAAACAAAACTGATAATAGGATTGCCTAGCATTATTTGGAAATATAAAACTTTACAAGAGCTTTATTTCATGTCCAATGACTAAGACTGAACTCTTGAGGCCATAATTGATCTTATCTTAGATGCCATATCTTAAAAATGTACTCAAAACCTCCTCCTAGTAAATAATCATGGACCTCTCATACCTTTGAAGAAAAGATAACCTTAACATTCAAAGCCTTTGGAAATCTAGAGCAAAATTGACAAACCCTGGGCAAAAGGCCACCTTATCAAAACCAAAGAAGGCTAAAACCAACCACTGGATTAGGTTTTTAAAGTTATTACCCTTGCATCATTTAGACAGGCACTTGCATCCTCATGCATTATGCAACATTTAACATCCTATAGGTACCAACTCCCATATATGAAAGTCAACTTTGTAGGGAACATAAGATACAATTTTTTTTTTATTTTGAAAAACCTCAAAAGGCCTCAAGTAAGTACTTTGGACCCTATGTGCTCATCAAAAATCACCCAAGAGAGGTATCTAAACTCATTTCCTATTAGTCCTCAAAGAGTATGATGCCTTTCCTAACTTACCACAAAGCCCACATAAGTTGGTGGCACCGACTTACCTCAGTCCTTAAAGAGTAAGACGCTTACCTAAGCCCACAGAAGCTGGTGGCACCTATCTACCTTTGTTCATAAAGAGTTGGTCATCTTTTCTTACCAACCTTAAAGCCCACATAACCTAGTGGCATCTATCTACCTTAGTCTATAAAGAGTTAGACATTTTTTCTTACCTACCTTCAAGCCCACATAAGCTGATGGCACCTATCTACCTTAGTCTACAAAGAGTTGGATGTCTTTTCTTACCTACCTTAAAGCCCCTACAAGCCGGTGGCACCTATCTACCTTAAAAGCTAGATGTTTTTTCTTACCAACCTTAAGGCCCACACAAGCTGGTGGCACTTATCTACCTTAGTCTACAAAGAGTTGAATGTTTTTTTCTTACCTACCTTAAAGCTTACATAAGTTGGTGGCACCTATCTACTTTAGTCCATAATGAGCTATACATCTTTTCTTACCTACTTTAAAACCCCTACAAGCTGGTGGCACCTGTCTACCTTAAGTGCTAGATGTCTGTTTTTGCCTACCTTAGTCTACAAAAAGCTGGACGTCTTTCTTTACCTACCTTAAAGCCCACACAAGCTGCTGGCACCTATTTACCTTAGTCCACAAAGAGTTGGTTGTTTTTCTGTACCTACCTTAAAGCCCATACAAGCTGGTGGCACTTGTCTACCTTAGTCCATAAAGAGTTGGACATCTTTCTTTACCTACCTCCAAGCCCATGCAAACCAATGGTATTTATTTAGGGTTAAACTCGATAAATAACCTAGTAGAGAGGTTAACCCTTACAAAACGTATTAAAATCTCCTTTTCTATAAATATATTCAACTAATCTCGATGTGATACTAAATAGCTCTCAACTTCTTTGCAGGCACACGAAACCATCATTGTACTCGAACAAAATGGTGTCTATTTGTCTTTACCTTATTTCTAATATTTAGCAATGGCCAAAGAGGGGCAACTAACACCTTATTTTGTCCAGCCCACTTTTGGCACTTTAGGACTCAATTAAAGATGATATAATCGATAAAAAAATAAAACTGGGGGAAGATTACTAGGTGCCATGTCATTAGGCACTATTAAGTGACATGGCACTAAGCAAAAAATATTCTGGGAAGGTCTGAAATGCCTATAAGACGTATTAAATAAAAATATAAAAAATTAAGCATCAAAGGCCTTTTTTTATGGTGTCATCAGGGTCATTCAGATGAATATAGAATCAATTTCCTATTATTTATGATCAAGTTGAGGTAACTCAAGAAGCCACAAGTACGTACAAACTGTATTAGTGCATAAATATTGATACGAGGCCTTTAGATGACCATAAACTTGAATTTTCACATATAGTATCGATCCAAGAGGTTTTGGCATGGATATTTAAGGTGTGGTATCTATACCTAGCCTTTTTGTATCGATACAGACCTTAGCAGTAGCTAAAGTTATGATTTTTGGAAAAATGTATCATACAAATCCATTGAATATCAATACAAGCCTCTAAGTCTCGAGACTAGAAACATTTTTTGCTCTTAGTATTGAAACACAGCTCATTGTATTGATACTCATGGGTAAAATGTACCTTGTGTATCGATACAACATGTATTGTATCGATACACCAAGTTATTTTTGCCCAATTCAGACCACATTTCAACCCTTGAAAATCTGATTCAAACATGTTTTTGCACCAAGTAGCCATCATAAAACATTACAAACTTTGACTATGGGCTTCTAATCAGAACCAATTTTAAAAGCCCAAATATCCAATAACAAGGGTCATTTTTGTAAAATATATGGTTGTAATAAGGCATGGCAGGCATATCTCGAGCTGCAGGCTGTCACAGCCTTTCTGCCTCCTAGCTCAACATGGCAGAGCCAATAAGAAGAAAATCAGCTAAGATAGTAGCTGGAGATGTCCTTTAGTGTAAGACTTTTATGGAATCAACTCATGATGCCCATGTCATTCTTTTCCTTGTGTTATGGACATTTGAGCATCCATAATTCGAGTTTGACCCCAAGGAACCTAGAAAATCAAATAATCCCTTGTTTTCATCCTGGTAGCATAGTAGTCTAACGGTGTCATATCTACCCTTGGATCATCCCAAATGGAGGAGTTATGATTTTTTAAACCTTTGCTATCTAGAACCCCTAGATTTAGTGTGCAATATTTTGTTTGAGCCATTTTGGCCTATCAAATGATTTTTGGTAAAAATTTTTAAAATTTTTTCTTAAAAAGTTCACAAAATTCCCTTTTTTGAAAATAGATTATTCATGATCTAACAATTTTGGATAAGCCTAGAACGATTTTTCAAAATCCATCATGCCCTTTTACTTGTACATGCTACCAGTATCGAGACAAACTTAACTTCAAAAATTAATATCGCTTAGAATGTAATTTTCTAGGATTTTTGAAATATTTTTACATTAAACCTTACTAAGTTACCCTTCCAATGGTACCTCGTTTACCCACTTAAGCCTTTAGATACACCCGAAATAAATTTAGGAAAAGAGATGACATGGTGCTATCCTTAATTTTTTTAACTTAATTATTAAATATTCTTTTATCAAAACATTTGAATGTCTCAGAATGCACCTGATGGGTTCCCCCATGGCACGAGCCCTTAGACTTGCATCAAGGCTAAAATACAAAAATGATTTCATATTAGATATCTCTTTCCCCCACATTAAAATTTTCACTAGTAGAGATACTCTAACTCCTTTGCTTCGAGGGGATGCCTCAAGCCAGTTTTCAACTTAAAACTTAAACTTCCTTTTTAGATCCACCTTCAAGATTCTTAAGCCTTATCGAAGCTATCAAAAACTTTTATTTTTAGGGATACTCTAACCCCACTACTCCAAAGGGATACTTTAACCCTATTTTTAATTAAAAATTTAAATTCTCTCCCTATTCCTAACTATTTTCCTAACTCTATCTTTGGGGATACTCTAACTCCACATCTTCGAGGGGATACTCTAATCTCGCTTTACCTCAAAAAGATCCAAAATTTTCTCCCTTTCAGATGCCTCAGGCTGCTTTAATTAAAATCATTTTTTCCCTTAAATTACCACCAAATCCAAACTAGTCTTTGAAATTGTCATTCCAATTATTCTTTAATAATCAAAGGCAATCATGAGATACAATTTTTTCATCCTTCCTTTTACGTTCTTTTGTTTGTGATTGCTTGTTTATGATATTATTAAATTTCTCTTCTTTCATCTTACTAACATGTTTCTTTTTATAGTGATTATCGAGCATTCATGTTAAAAATTTATTTTTTCAACAAAACTTACAAGACAATGTTCCTTGTTGGTATCTTTCCAATGTCTAATACAAAACATCCAAATTTTTTGAATCCAATCTAGACATTGCTTTCACAAAAATCCCTATGTTTCTCACATCTCCGAGGTGTATAGGTGAGCTAATTTTCTTTTAAAAAAAACCCAAATCTAAATTTACAAAACTTCATGCATTAAAGGGAATTATATCTAAATAAAGACTAAATGGAATTGATTTATCTGAAGCCAAGGTGAGACATAGTTAGTAGGCACCAATATCAGGTGTCGTGGGGATGCTAATCCTTCCCGCGCTAACCAACTCCCTAACCTAACCAATGAATCTCTAGACATTGTAAACCTTGAAATCGAAGTTTCAAGTTTCGCATCTCAAAATATTATTTTCCATAAGCATTTGATCCTGCCTGGCCTAAAATGATCAATTGCGACTCCAAGTTTATGGCCATTTTATGGTGGCCACCCGAGACTTGATTGGATAAGCAATTCACCCGACGGTCTCCCTCTCCTTCCTATTATTATGCCTAATCCAAATCCAGATTATGGGATAACTCAAAGGCTTGACCATAACCAATCAATATTAATTTTTAAGTCAAACGTGCTAAGCCCTTTAGATCATCCAAAGTTTTAAAGGTGACCACGTGGCGACAGTACTCGAATCCTTACTTATCATAAGTTTATGTCGAAAAAGGTTTAATCCAAGTAAGAGTATCTTTCATCCTTGTAATAAGGCTAAACACCTCAAGCAAGCATAGGAATTTACACCCAATAGGTTTTTCACTAGCTCAAACAGAGGCTAACACCTCAAAAGGTAGAACCACTTCACACCTCTTAAAATATTAAGTAACCAATGCCCCCTCTATATGCTTGGAGGAGAATTTAATGGTATGCGTGTGCACAGGTGTGTAGAGGAATTAACAAACCTTTCATGACTTAACTCTCTCAAAAATAATAAAAACCCTATCTTAAAGTCCCCTAAAAATAACACTGTAAAGGAAACAAAAGGGTTAGTGAAATTATGAATAATATATATTAGAATTTTCATATAAATTAAAGTAAAAAAAAATGACACAATTTTTATTTTAAAAATACCAAGGATTAAAATTAAATATTAATTAAGACCAAATTAATCAAAATTTAGTTAACACGTGATTAATTTGAGGCCCGACTCTCTAATCAGTCCCCAGTGGAGTTGCCAAACTATTGTAACATGGTACAAATTCTAACCAGCCCAAATAAAAAGGCAAGTGTACCCCTCATGCCTATATATATCTATCATTATTATTTTCCTTATTTTTCATATTTAAGGACTGAATCACTAAGATGGATTACTCACTGATTTAACCCTAAATTCGTTCCAAAGCAACCATTTATTTTGACATTGCCACCAACCTGTTTTGCCTAGGTGAGATTGGCTATCTACGAGAGTTTGTATTTTGATGGTTACGAAACCCTTAAAAAAATCCAAGGCCTGTGATAATACCAGAGATCACGTGAAAAGTTTTGGGACTTGGTTACAATCACAAGTAAGGATCGATCCTTCTTATGATGCCCTAGAAATTGGTACCTTATTAATACGTGTTAACTTAAATTTTGATTTTTACCCTATTTCAATATCCATTATTTAATTATAATTCCTGTATATCAAACTAAAATTTTATGTAACAAATTTATTATTCCATGTGAGAAAATTAGGTTTTTAATTTTTTTTTGAAAATCAAATTACCTTTTGTACCCTATTAAAGAGCCAATGGAATGGGTTAAAATATCTTTCATACCCACTAGAGCATCAAAGCAATATGAAAGCTTTTATTTTAACAATCAAAATCTCTTACGTACCCCACCAAAGAACCAAAGGAATATGGAACATTTTACTTTCACAAAATCTAGAAAATCTCAATTTTCATTTTTAAAAGGATATCGTTTTATTAAAATAATCAGTAGAAGCCTTTTCATATTCTGTAAGAAATTTTATGTACTATTTTGTTTGGGCACATTGTCTTAATTTTAAATTTCCATTTTTATTTAAATAATAATTATAATTACCTTAAGACTCGATTTAAACAAAAAATACTAAACTCACTCTAAGGATTCAAATTTGGTTGAAATGATCAACACGTCCTCTAAAGTACACTTTCATCATGAAAGCATCTCAGTGACTCTAAAGGACTTGATTTAATGGTAAATTACTAAAATGCTACTAGGGTATACATTCAATGTGAAAGTATCTAAATAACCTTAAAGGACTTGAAAACATCGTAAAAGGGCAAACCTATCCCTTATGTGTACCTTCAGCATGAAAGTATCCCAATAACCACATAGGACTTGATTCTAAGATAAATTACTAAAGATCCTAATGTATACCTTTGATGTGAAAGTATCTCGCTAACCTACAAGACTAGAAAATAATTTAAAGTGACCGTTATCTGTAAATGGCTACATTAGATGACCGAAAATGCAAAATTTGATAATAGGTCCTTAAATTTCTCAAAATTGCACTTCGACTCTTAAATGGTGGGAAAATGCTATAATTACTTCTAAAATGTTCAAAATACCCTAAATGGGTAATTTAATGTGAGAAATGACCTAATTAGTTGTAAAATGTAAGACTTCAATAAACGTCAGTAAACTTTCTAAAATTGCAATTTGGCCCCTATGATTTAAAATACAAGAAATGGCCCTTAAATAAAATCAAAATGTATAGAAAATTTTTCTTTTGAGCCTTAAAGCATTAGGCCAAGCAACTTAAATGTAAAATTTTAGGAGTTTAGAATTTTTAATTGCTTTTTTTAAAATGTAAAATTTCTTAAAAATTTCCTTTAGAATTCAACACTTGGGATTTTCATAAGCAATTTTTTATTTTTCATTTTTCATTTTATTTAGGCCAAATTTTCTTAATGGGCCTAAAACTTTTAAATTTTACAAATAGCCCAACAACCCTAATAATTTTTTAACAAGCCCAATAACATTGCCTAGCCCATTTTTTATTTTTTCCAAGCCTATTTTACTTTCTATAAGCCCAATAAGTTTATTTGTGATTATTCCATTAATTTTTTGATAAGGCCTAAGTTGGCCTATTTTAATTTTACGATAAACCCAACGATATTTTCTCTCTCCAAAACTTTTCTTAATTCTTTTGGACTCAAATTTTTCATATGAATATTTAATTGAGCATTTTACGTGTTTAATGTTTAAATAAATTTTTTAACTCATAACTTTTAATTTCTTATTAATTTAGCCCTTCTAATTCATATTTTATAAAATTTGTAATTATGACCCTATTTTTTCATTTTTCCATTCTTAAAATCTTATTTATATTTATTTTAATTGTGGAAATTATTGATTTAGTTACATGAACTAGTTTGATTGGAATTTAATTTTTCTTTAACTAATATAGTTACATTTTAACTATATATTAAATTAATATTAAACTAATGATCATGTAACCTAACCATAGCCCACAACAGGCTTTTTGGCTAAGGTTAGATAATTACTATATGAATACAAATTAATTAATTAAAGCCTAGAAAAAAAATTCTACAAAATAAATTATCAAATAAATTAATAAAAATGAAAAAAAATGAAATTGCTAGAATTTCTTAGAAACTTTTGGCCAAAAGGGATTTCAGCCCTTCTTGGTCAACTTTCTCCTTTTATATAAAGAGGAAAGATGTTTCTAAGAAGGCCTAATGATTTTCCAACAAAAAATACAAAAAAAAAACTAATAAAATCAAGATTTCTACATTTTTTCAAGGTAAGAACACTTAGAAATTTTTTAGTTTTTTGTACTGTCATTTGTTTTTCTTCATTTTAGTAAGCTTTCGATTACTTGAGCTCATGGATTTCAAATGATGTTGAAAGGCCTAAAAGCTATGATCAAAGTTTCTTGATTTTGTTGTTAAATTTGATTTTTGCTAGAAATAGTTTGACTTTTATCAAATTAATTCATGATTGTTGGTATAAATAATATTATTTTCATGTACATATTTTTATGTTATTTTTATTAATATTTTCATGCTGATTTATTCATTATATTTATGTTTTTATTCATATTTATGCTTGGTAAAAATTATGACATATATGTTGGTTGATATTCATGAAAATATATAATGAATAAAATTGTTTTAGTTGATATATATATATATCTATATGCTAGTCGAATATGTTTAAGATCTTTGATGAAATATTATTTTCTATTTTTATGAGACTTAGGACTATTTTGCAAAGTTTGAAACTTGCAAGGGTTTAAAAATAATTTTCAAAATTTTTGAAGGCCTTGAAAGGATGATTCCAAGCTTGGATGAATCTTATCTTAATGATTTTGTGATGTTTTAATAACTTTTAGGTTATTTGTAACTATAGAAAATATAAGGACTAAATTGCAAAAAAATGTAAAATTATTTCTAGGCCATATAAGCTTGGCCAAACATGTCTTATAACCTTTAGAGGTGTTTTCATGCTTATTCTAATATGTATAAATATGTTTTATATATTTTTAATCATTTTGGGGTCATTTTATAATTTTAAAAAGTTTAGGGACTTATTTGTGAAATTACAAATTTTTTGTTCTTAGGTCATTGATGTTTGGCCGAACTGATTATATAATATTTTGTCTATGTTTTATGTTGATTTGGATGTGTCCAATACTTAATTTCGTGTTTTATTTCGTATAGAGACTAAATTGTAAAAATGAAAAAGTTTTGTTTCAAGGCTTTTCATGCTTCATCAAACCATTCGTAGACCTTCAAGGGTGTCTTTCCTGTTAACTTAACATGTTTGAATGTGTTTTTTTATATTTTTTTTTTACCATTTTAGGGTGTTTTGTACTTTTAAAAAGTTTAAGGACTAATTTGCAAAATTTAAAAAATTACTCTAAGGCCATAATGGTTGGCTGAATGCTTCTTATGATTTTTTATAAAATTTCCATGATTTTTTGTGATGAATTTTGTGTTTAATTTTGTGTTTATTTTGTGTAGTGACTAAATTGCAAAGCTAGAAAATTTTAGAGATCATTTAGAAAAACTTTGCATATTAGGGTTAATGAATATTTTTGACATTTTAAGAATATCTCTAGCATTCTTTTAGTTTTCCAGAGGGGTGTAGAAAATATTAAAACTTTTAGTATCCCTTTAGTTTTTTGATCGAGGTACGAAGTGCATTTTCAAATATTAGAGACCTATTAGTAATTTTTGCATTTTAGGTCAAACTTGATGTCTAAGTTACCCATGAAGGGTATAATTGTTATTTCATAATATTTCCAAGCCCCTTAGGGTACCGAGATACTTTTATTTTGAAAGTACACCTTAAGGACATTTCAGCAATTTATCTTAGAACCAAGTCCTATGTGATCACTGAGATACTTCTATGTCAAAGGTGTATAATAGGAATAGGTTTATTTGTCTATAAAGTTATCGAGTCCTTTAGGTACTGGGATACTTCTATGTTGAAAGTACACCTTAGAGGCATTTTAGTAATTTATCTTAGAACCAAGTTCTTTATGACCACCGGGATACTTCTACATCAAAGGTGCATAATAAGGAGAGGTTCGTTATTTTATGAAGTTATCGAGTCCTTTAGGGTACCAGGATACTTCTATGTCAAAGCTAGACCTTAGGCACAATTTAATAATTTTACCTCAGAACCAAGTTCTATATGACCATCGGGATACGTCTACATCAAATGTGCATAACAGAAGAGGTTCATCATTTTATGAAGTTATTGAGTTCACTAAGGTGCCGAGATACTTATATGTCAAAGATACACCTTAATTGGATATTTCATTAATTTATTTTTAAACCAAACACTTTAGGGTCACTGAGATATTTTTAAGTCAAAGTATTATTTTTTAACCAAGTCCTTTAGGGTCATTACAATAATATGGATTATTTTAATAATGAGATATCCTTTTAAAAAAATTAAAATAAAGATTTTTTTTAATTTCAAAAAAATAAAACCTTTTGTATTCCTCATGTTCTCCGGTGGGTATAAAAAATATTTTGATTTTTGAAATCTTTTGTGTTCCTTTGGCTTTCCAACAGGGCATAAAAGATATTTTGATTTCTTAAAACCTTTCGTATTCCATTGATTCTCTAGCAGGGTAAGAAAGAGAATGATAAAAACTTTCATGTTTTTTTGGTTCTCTAGAAGGGTAAGAAAGATATTTTGATTTTTAAAAATATTAAAAACTCGATTTTCTCATCTAGAATAATAAATTTGTTTCATAAAATTTATTTTTGATATATGGGAATTATAATTAAATATCAAATGTTGAAATCGAATAAAAATTAGAATCTAAATTAGCACAAGGTTAATAAGGTACTGATTATCGAGCATTACGAGAAGGTTGATCCTTACTTGTGATTATAATCGACTCCTAGACTTTTCATGAGATCTCTGGTATTTTCTTAGATCTTAAAATTTGTTTTTAAGCATTTCGTAACCCTCCAAATATGAATTTCCATAGGTTACCAATCTCATTAACTAAATTAGATTGGTGAATACTCCAAAATAAATGGTCATTTCATAACAACTATATAAGGTTAAGTCGAGTAAATGTTTCATCTTGACAACTCAGTCCCTAGACCAAAAAAAGAATGATAAGGAAAAATTAATAATGATATGCTCTTAAAATAAAAGAAACATAATGATATATAGATAAATAAAGGAACAAGGGGTATACCTATCTTTTTAAGTTGGGCTAGTCAGGATTCATATCTGGGCCATGTTGCGAGAGTTTGGCGACTCCACTGGTGACAGGTTAAAATTTCAGGCCTTAAATTACTCATGTGTTAAATAAATTTTGATTAATTCAGTTTCAATTGGTATTTAACTATAATTCTTGGTATTTTTAAAACAAAATTTTATTATATAGAAATTCTACTATATGTTATTCATATTTTTCACTAACCTTTTTGTCTCCTTTGCAGCATTATTCTTAGGGGAATTTAGGATAGGGTTTATTATTGTTTTAAAAGAGTCAAGTCATAAAAGCCAAGTTGTTCCCCTGCACATACTATGCACATGCATATGCATTAGATTCTCTTCTAGGTGTATGGAGGGGGCATAGGTACCTAATATCTTAGGAGAAGGGAAGTAGCTCTACCTTTTTAGGTGTTAGCCTCTATTTAGGCTAGTGAAAAGCCTTTCAGATGTAAATTCCTATGCTTGCCCTAGGTGTTAGCCTCATTACAGGCATGAAAGTTACTATTATTCGTATTAAACCCTTTTCAACATTGTCGCAATGTACCCCGAGGTGGATCCTCATGGATCTATGGGTGCTACGACTTAAAATATTTTTCTAACTTGGAAAATATCTTCTTGATAGAGACTTTTCTCTCACGATGTGATGAGAATGAGAATGTA
>JBBYHL010316713.1:0-16045 GCA_038381835.1 Adansonia madagascariensis
TGATGTAAGTAAATGACGTGGCATGAGCTAATGATGACGCCCCAATGAAGCTTAATTTAAATTATAATTATAATACTATAATAAGAAATAAAAATGATAGGATTTTGACTTTCAGGCCCACAGGTTTTATTTTCCAAAATCCATTCATTGTTTCTCGGCTCGGCTCGGCTCGGCTCCCCTCAAGCCTCGTCTCGTAGCGCCTTGGGATTTCTGCAACCACCATTAGAACGGCTTTTGGTTGAATCTATCCACTGCACTCCAATCCACTCTGATTAAACCTTTTGAATTGTTTTTTTCATCTATTTTTTAGTTGTTTTTAGAATAATTATTTAATATAAATGTAAAATTTTCATAAACAAAATCAATTTGATAATACATATTTTATTTAATATTTTTATTTTTTAAATAACGTATGTCTCTTCACTAATATATCTTGAAGGTAAGAAATAATAAGAAACCAATATATCTAAAAAGAAATTTGAAACTAGTTTATTCGATGTTAGTCAACGTATGATTGTTCGGATCCCCAATGATGATGGGCTTAATAGACTAAGTCTAATTGTTACAAAAGCTACAAATTCTTCGGCCCCGAAACCATTGAACAGTACAAATTAGACCACCTTTCCTAGACCATATTTTGACGGCAATTCAACACGCTCAAACCATAATTATCCGTATCGTATTAGTGTAAGTCGCTCCATTAGTTCCATCCGTATCATTGTTTTTATTATTTTTTTATCAATTTATATTAATCTTTATCGGCTCATATATATTAGTGTAGTTTTTTTTTTTAATTTTTTTAACTTTTCATTTATTTGATTCTTTAATCAATTTTAGTTATTTTCTCTCTCACAATTATTTTTTATTATATAAATAAAAGGTGCTATTTGAATTAGGCAGGGAACTTGTTCAATAAGAACTTATTATATTTTTTAATATTTTATATTTATTTCATTTTGTCAGACCTTGAATGTGATGAAAAAAATAAAGAGTGGGGTGAATTGATTTCTAAAAAATTTTTACAAATTGAAACTTTGAATCTAAGCAGTGAATATCTTGGAGTTGTAAGATAGTGAAATTAACAAAGTAAACGAGTAAGGGATAGAGAAGGAAACACAATGATTTATAGTGGTTCGGTCTCGATGCTTACGTCCACTCTTTTGGCCTCACTTGCTGAGGAGTTCTCTAGTTCACTAACTTAAATTATCTACCTTTTATAACCTTTAAAACACCCTATCTTTCTTTAGGCTAAGATAGAACCTCTAACTCCCTATCTTTTGTGGCTTAGATAGAATCCTCTTTTCTTTCTATCTTTTTATGCTGAGATAGCAACCTCTTTACCTTTTGATGGCTAAGGTAGTAACCCTTCTCTGATTACTTTTGAAGGCTAAGCAGAAACCTCTCCTTTTAATACAAAGGTTGTTGTGTAAACAAATAAAATCTCTAAATGTTAGGTGTTTACAAGAGTTTCAGTTCTAAGGATGATAATCATAAAGATGAAAACACAATAAATACAAGAATGATAGGAAGAATTAATCCTCTACAATTAATGAACTACTTAAGGAGTGAAATTGATGCAGATTTGGCTATATGCTCATACTTTTCTTGATTCTTACTCTTGCGAGTGTTGGTAAAGCTTATTTATAGCGTTGATCATGAATATGGCTATTGAGAATGTTCGGTGAGTAATTTAGCCATTAGAGCTTCATAAGTTCAAGTTACCATTCAAATACGCTCCTGCAGTCTTGAGAGAAGGAGCATCTATATCGATACATTGTTTGATAAATTGCCTGTTGTAAGGCTTGTATCAATACTATGAATATTTGCATCGATACTTATCTTGTGGTATCGATATATCTTGTATCGATACTTTTGAATGTATTCACCATAACTTAGCTACTGCCAAGCACTGTATCAATACTTGTAGAGTGTGCATCAATATTCACCACATTGTATCAATACTTAGTGATGTGTATTGATACATTCAAGGGTTTTAAGCTTGGTATTGATACTTTGATGCATTGTAATGAAAATCCTTTGTAAAATGATTTCTCTTGGCCTGAAACACACTTAAACAAGTCTTATGCATTTCTTGAGTGTCAGTATACATTTGAGGCATCATTACCAAACAAGCCAATTTAGCCTCAAGTTGTTGTTATATCAAAACCATAATTAATTCTAAGCTAAAAAAGCTAACACATTTATAACTTGATGTTTGAAAACCTTATATATTAAATATTTATATTTTTGACATTTATATTTGCATTACATAATAACTAGATGCAATGAAAGGTGCTTGTCTATATATATAGTATATTTTTTTAGAGAGTTTGGAAATTTGTTCTACATATATATTGTTGGGCGCAATATATTATGTACAGGAACAAATGGTTACATGATGCATATCTCAAATAAATAAAATAAAATAAAATAATCAAACAACCAAAAAAATACAAAAAAATTGGTTTCACCAAATTCGAAGAACTGATTGAGTCAAGGTTTGGAGCCTAACTTTAAAACAAAATTTGCTTACCTCTTAAGTGCTTGACAATATTCACGACTCATCTCCAAGGCATCCTCAATCATGTTACTAGTTGGCAGCACTTATCGAATGGTTAGACCATGAACCAAAGTGCTTTGTTAATCTCTCTTAAAGAATATGACAATGATAAAAGGAAAAACTATTCAAACGTAAAGGAGCGAGTGAAACATTAATTTTGAAAATTTCCTTGTAAAACATTTTTCTCCAGTTTTAATTTTTCAGCAGACTAAAAACCATTATCTCCAATGGTTACATTAATTTTGAGTTTTTTTCTGTAAAAAAACTTTTCTCCAATTTCAAATTTTTAGTAGAGTAAAAACCATTATCTTGAATGGTTACAACCATTCCTAAAAATCTAGTAAATTTTTTTTAATTTCAAATTCGATAGCGATTTAAAAATTGAAAACTAGATAGGAATATCTTATTCAGACTAAGTTAAAATTTGGTTGGGTTGGGCTCCAAAAAGATAAGGTCCACTTGACCTTAGCCCAAGCCTAAGCCTAGGCCAAACCCTGCTTAGTTGCAGCATGTGCGCATGGTGGTCTAAACTTGTGTAGATCTCAACCTTCAAGTAAAAGCCTTGGTGCCCCCGGTGGCCCTACCCCACATTAGAATTTAGCTAATATGTACTACATAGTTAAGCCTTTAAGTTATTAATGTGGGATTGCTCACTAGCCCACACCAACAACCAAAATTTTTTCATTTTCAAGTGAGCATTATGAGAATAATTTCTCAATCACTACAAATATTAATTGTCTAATGTGTTTATGCATCATGTATCTACATGCGAGAATCGATGTATTGGTATGGGTATTTCATATTTATACACATTTATTGGCCCATGATATCTAACAACCCCCCACATGAATGGAAATTATGCGAATAAGATGATATATTGACTCGAAATATGAAAGAGAATGACTTGAAGATTTATGGCATCAAGATTGATAGCTTTTGGCTTTAAACCTTCCATGGTAACAACTATCGGATTTATTCGGCTAACTAGTAAACTTGATGTCTTAAACTATTCAGCCTTTCTTGTAAACCAAGACAATAGGTGTCATATAATCCCTCTTTGAACACCCTTGGTTCTCATGATTATGTTCATTTTGGCCCTGACTGTGTCCTAATTTGTGAGAGTGCTTTGGAGAATTTAGCCTTATTAATTCTCATAGAAATGGCCAAATTTCACACTCATATAAGTGATCTCTTATCAAAAGTATCCTGTAATAGCCCACTTGATTTTATTAAGTTATAAGAATCATTAAAAGCATAGCTTAATCTAACACCTTTGCAGGCAGCATTGATTCACCATAGGAATGCGTAAAAATGTTTAACTCTTTTAGTGCTTTCACTAAGCTGACATAATTTGGTTGTCTTTTTGAACCTAGATCTTAGGATCTCTAATCAACTAGGTTGGGTTGCCATTATGTAACTTTCATTTATAAGCTTAGGTCTCATTCCTCTCGATGATTTATAAACTTAATCTCTTTTTAAACATTTTGTAAGCAAATCCACGATATTATCCTTTGATTTCACATAATCAATAGAGATAATTCCATTAAGAGATTGTTTTACGGTGTTTGTGTCTTTGACAAATGTGTGAGACTTATAGTTACACAAACAACTTTATGCCCTACCAATTGTAGATTAGCTATCACAGTGTATACACATTGCCAACATAGGTTTCAGCCAACATAGAATATCTTCTAAAATTTTTCGAAGCCATTTCGCTTCTTCTTCAGCTTATCAAAAGCTATCAATTTAGATTGCATTGTGGATCTAGCTATATAAGTTTATTTTATAGATTTCCAAGGTATTGAGCTCCTTTGATAGGAAAGACAAATCTGCTAGTGGATTTTGAGTTTTTAGTATCTGATATCCAATTTGCATACAGTCAGTTATCTTGTATAATGCAGTCCATAATTCAAAGTGTGTTTTAGATATTTGAGTACCCTTACAATGGCCTTCCAGTGATCCTTTCTAGGATTACTTAGAAATCTACTTAGTTTACTTACTGATTATGCTACTTTTTGGTCTTATTCCAGTATATTATGCTAACAATTATATGCGAATATTTAACTTAAGATATTGAGTTCTTTCTTATATGTAAATTTAAATCTATGGGTGTTTTGGCTATACTGTATCATTCTTATAAAACCTCTCAAGGATCTTATTCACATAATAATCTTGAATCAATACCTAGCCATTTTGTAATTTAGAAATTTAATTCTTAAAATCACATCCACAACACACATATCTTTCATATCAAATTTACTGGTCAACCATGCTTTGGTAGCTTTAATGATCTAATCATTACTGCCTAAGATTAACATATCATCTATGTATGGACAAACAGCGCATACCCCCTATCTGTGTACTTTATATATCCACATTTATCGCATTCATTTAAGCAAAATACATTAGACAACATTGTTCTGTCAAATTTTTTATTCATTTGTCTCGTTGCTTGCTTTAAACCATATATTGATTTAACAAGCTTACATGCCTTTTTTTTCTGACCTGGAACTAAAAACCTCTTGGATTGTTCCATATAGATTTCTTTGTCTAAATCCTTATTCAAAAAAGTAGTTTTAATATGCATTTAGTGTCTCGAGATTGTTAAAAGCCGTTATAGCTACTAACATTCGAATTGATGTTTATAGATCCATTTGCCTTCATCTTCCTTTTAAATATCCATTTAGATCCCAACGGCTTATGCCTTTAAGAAAGATCCATCAGTTCTCATGTATGATTTTGCATGATGGATTCTATTTCATTGTTAACAGCCTCTTTCCAGAATGGTGCTTATGGAGATGACAATGCCTTTTTAAATGTTTGAGGTTTATTTTCTAACAAATATGTTAAAAAATTCGGGCTATAAGTGGTCAGTGCTTTAGCCTTTTACTCCTTTGAGGTTCAATTTATTCTTTTTCATCCATTTATGGATCACTAATTGAGTCCTTATGAGCTCTCTTTATAGTTTTATTTTCTTGTGTTCATGGAAATACATCCTCAAAAAATAAAGCATTCCTTGATTTAATAATCATATTTACATGAATGTCAAGAATGTTTGACTTATACACAAGAAAATGATAAGCTACGCTGTTATTTGAATATCCCATGAATACGTAATCTACAGTCTTAGATCCAATCTTGACCTTTCTAGTCAGAGGAACTGCTACCTTAGCAAAACACTCCCCGACTTTCATATATTTTGGGGAGGTCTTTGACCCTTCCATAACTCTATGATGTCTTATCCGATTTCTTGTGCTGTATTTTATTTAAAATGTAATTAGGTGTTAAAATAACGTCCCTCTACAAGTTTTAAGGTGACCACGAGCTTATCAACTAAGCAAGGAATATACATATATATGAAAAGAATTACAAATACAAAAAAACCAAAAATACTACGTCAAAATATATTGATTTTGATATATATCAATATCGAAAAAATGATATGTATACCCATTTGGTACTATGTACTATGGTTCAAACCATCAGAATTTACCTCCAAGAGATCATATTTTCATTAACAAGATCGTTTTTAGGATTCACATAGCTAACATCACTAGAATTCTACTTATGCTCAATCAAAAACAAGAAATAATTTTAATCAAATTAAAATTGAAGTGTAGTGGAACTCAAATAATCAAACAATGCAAATTCCTTAGAGGATTTTTAATCAATGTTTCTAATACGAATAATCAAAACTGAGAATCATGCCTCAGATCTTTGGATTGTCGAAACTCTAATTAGAATTCTAACTTTAATTGTTCTTGCACACAAAGCTTAGTTATTACAAAGCAAAGATGTTCTAGTGTCCAGCTTCTAATGGTGATACCAAATTGCTAGCTCGAGAAACCTTTACAAGGTTTGGACTATGCTTTGCCAAGATCTATGCTAGTAGCCTTGGTTTTCATAAAACCACATCCTTGTTCTTCTTTTCTCCTAAAGCAAAAAAGGCACTTAGAGTATGAGAACAATTTCTTACCTTTTTAACTACCGAGTTGTGGCAAAAAAAAAATACCAAAGCATTTTCCATGCTGGGGCTATAACATGACTTATATAGTTAGGTTAATTGCAAGCTAACATTTTGTTTAATTGCATTAAACCCTTACACTTTAACTGAAAAAATCAATTAAGTCTATGAGAAATCACAATTTCTTCAATTAAGTCCAATCCCATTTTAATCTAAAAAAAATTTCATTTATATATGTGACTAATTAAGCCCTTAACATGTTGTAATAAATATAAATTATTCGGTTAAGAATTTTCAAATATATAGACTATGAACATCATTTAGCAATGTATCATAGCCACTGAAATGCCAAGAGAGTAAATATGGTTTGATAAGCCTTTTTATGTGCCTCATGTTAATGTAATTTGATCCTTTCATTAAATATCCTAAAAAATATAAGAGCATGGTGCAATTCTACTTTTATACCCTTTATATATTAGTCCTACAACCTTCATTTTGACTCCATAGGTGTTACCTTAACCAAGTTCAATGAACTAATTTAAGGCATGAACATTTTTTAGTTTCTAGAATCCAGCTCATGGTTAACACATTAGGCTTAAATAGAGAAAAAATAATCATACGTAGTGGGAATTAAAAAAAAAAATTTAGATTTAACAAAATCTTTAGTGGAGACTTATACGTGATGAGATTGATAATTAAAATTTTGCACACATACAATAAAAATTATACTTGTTCAAAGACTTAAAACTTTGAGTCTGTCTTTACCTATATAAGCACAACAGTGACGTGGTCATCGTTAAGATTTCTCCAAGGTCACAAACAACCTAAGTGTGTTGCCTCTAATTATGATCCACACAAATGGATGTTGTAACCTACTTAAGGTTTGAGAATCATCATGCTAACTAGTTGATCTTGTTAGAATCATATGAAAAGATTGTCTTTCTTCTTTTTTCTTCTCAAGAAATAGATCACAAGGTTTGTGGTAAACTAAAAAATAGGGAGACGAAGCAAGGTACAACAATTGTAGGGTTTCAACAAAGGGTCTGACATGGGATTTTTGCATTTCAAGGTGTAGTAACTCCATATTTCTTCTTGGGTGGTGGCAACTAAGGTTTTTTTCACTCTATGATTCTTTTATCTCATATATCATACATATTTTAATAAAAGAATACCCCACATGTCATATTTACTAGGTTGGCCACCCATTGAGCTATTGGCATGTATGTCTTTAATCAATATTAAAGACCATTTCAAGAAGTACTATCTTATTTCTTGTTGAGCTAGTGATCCATGCCATTAATTATTTGTGTTAGTAGGCCAATGTACTTTAATTAATATGTGATAAAAAATTATCCAAGGAACCCATTCCTTATTCATGAACCATTCGACTAGATTAAGATTAGAAGACTAGATTGAATTCTCAATTAAATATTCTTATTCAAAAAGAATGTTTCATACTCATAGATCTTCTAATTAATCAATGTTATCATATAATATTAATCCAAATCAAGGCAAGATGTTTGAATAACCCATTGTTCAAGAATCAAGAATTCGATTCTCAACTAAATTCTTTCAACAGATGAAATTCTTTCAACTTTTGCCAAAGTAATCCGGCTAAGACATCATTATCTTCATAAGACAACTATGTCCTCTTTGAAACATTAAGACATCTAATTTGGATTTCTCAAATCCAAATTGTCTTAATCTTTCCTTAAGTGAACTTTTCAATTAAGTTCTCCATATTTAACCTTTTATTCAATTAAGTCCAACTTAATTGAATTCTAAGTTTGATTCAATAATACCATCTTATTGTGTATGACCCATTAGGTTCCCAACATGTTGGTAATGAATTTAAATTATAATCTATTTTATTCAACATAGATTACAATTTATAAACTTAGATCAAGAGCAGAATCTAGCTATCAATGTTAGCCTTACAAGCCAATCGTTGTAGCTCGTATGGCATTAGCATTTAGTAACATTCATGTAAACAAAGATAAAGAGGTATTTCTTTATCCATAAAATGTTATTTGATAATTGTTAAGCATATTTTATGTAGATAAAGTAGATGAAACACATAAGCCTTGCAAAAGAATTATAGTGAATTAGAAATATAAGATCCTTATGCATCAAAGTCGTAATTTTAAAGAGGTTCATGGTTATTGTATTGTCAAGAAAAGGCATTGACAATGCATAAAGATTGACATATGTTAAGCCTCCATGCATTTGATGCATAGAACTAATCTCATAAGTTGAAGTATAAAGGTACTTTGGGGAGGCATATGGGTACTTGTTATTTAGAACAAGTTCATCAAACATAACCTGCTATGAGAGTTTTTGTTGTTATTTCACTAAGTGTCTATGGAAATACTCTCGTGTGCTAATAATGTAAGTGATCCTTAGACTTGTGACACCATGTCATTTTATATGTGGATTCTTATACTTAGAGATCATTATGAATGAGTCCACAGTAGATGGATCTTTATGGTAGGGTGGTTTTGGTATGACATGAAGCATACTGAATATGGATAAGTGGTCTAAAGAGGATTAATCACCCTAAGTGGTATGAGAGGATATATCTTGATTGTTCATACCCGTGTTAACTAAAAGTCCTCAGCTAAGGTAATATTAATTATGGATTTAACACATAAGGGTTGCATACTAATAAGGACAAAGTTAAGAACAGACACTGAGCCAAGCTCTTTTCTATTCTAGGATATACAATGAAATGATTGAATTACACTGAGATACAATACACTGAAGGCTCGTCAAAACCATATTAATACTTTTTACATGTTGGGTGGCCATGATGCATTGCTAGATGATAATCTTGGTCTATAAATATAACTATTCTTAATTAGGCAAATTATATTTATTGCCAACATGATAGGCATATAATAGGTCACACATATAAGGGTGATTAGTAGAGACTAAAATGAGAATGGGCTTATATACTTAATACAAGTAAAAGTTACTAAGGCCTGATTTGTATTAGTTCAAGTAGGTTAAGGACTAAACTATAAAATGGCTCAAAATTGGCAATAATTGTTGTAGGTTTTTATACCATTGTTCATAATCCCCAAAGATGAATTAGCTTCATTTATGTGGCCTTAAAACCTCCCTAAGGTTGTTGGTTCAATTCTTTTTACCTCAAGGAGATTACACCTGCTTCATGGAATTGGAGAAAAATTATTTTCTTCTTTTTCTTGTTGTTTGGATTAGAAATCAAGAGAGTTATAAGGAAAATGGAAGATTTGTGAAATCTAAGCTACAGCATAGCTCTTAGCAAACAAAGTCTCTCTTTTTTGAAGGTTTTTCATATCACCTTGTGGATAATCGTTAGAGGCTGGACACTTGAACAGTTTTGGTTTATGACAAGTTGACTTTGTGTACAAGTTCTTGCAGTCATGGAATTAATCCTAGAAATCTCTAGGATGAGGTATAATAAATTTTTAATGTTTCTTTTAGTTCTTGATTTTAAAGATTAATAAAAAACCATGCAGGATGATCCATTTTAGAGAGTCTTGGCTTTGTTTGATTCTTATGTTTTTGTTGCTGTCTTTATATTCTAATTATAAATTTTGTAATCAAACTATTTATCAACTCAAGACTCCCTATAAGTGGTATCAGAGCCTCCTTTATTGGTTTGATTAATCTTGTGTTTTAGTTGTTACTGATTGCAAAATCGCTTTGATTTCAAATTGCTTTGATCTGTTTCATGCTTTAAAAATTCTAGAAATTATTTCTAATTAATTTTTAATTTTTCAGCATGTTAATCCATGTTTATTTCAATATTAATTAGTTTAAAATATGATTTTACTAATTAAATTGATGTTGGAGTCATCGGTGGACAATTTATTATTGATTAGTACTAGGTTGGCTCTTTTTTGGTTTTTTTTTTTTATGGTGCTGAAATTTTCAATAGCTTTTTGTGCAATTTTTTCCTTGATTTTCACTTGAAAGTGGCATGAGAACTTCATAATACTTTTTGGAAAATTTTGGTTAAATATTGAGTTGAAAATGTTTCAATTCGAATGCACTAGGTGTGCTTGATGGGTGCGGCATTGTTGTCTCACTTCTTGGAACCTTGGTGCAGCATCCATGGAAGTAAATAGTTTCTAAAATTTGCTACATTTTCAAAGGTTTAGTGGGAGGAAGACAATGGTAATTGAGTTGCACTAGGATAGCTTAAAATAGCTATCCATAGAGCAAACTCCTAGTTGGATTAAGTCTTTAGTTATGTGCCACTTCTTCAAGTAATTGAAGAAGCTTAATCCAACTCAAATTCTTGGTATTTGAGGTCTAATATGATCAGATCAAGATAAGCTAAAATAAAAAAAATTATTTGCTAAAAGTTAAAAAAGTTGGATGTTTGGACTTTTTTAAATGGTCAATTCAATTAGGACACCTAGTTATCATCAAACACCTATATTTATCCAATTGTAATAATTTTTTAAAGATGTTTAAGACATGGATTGGATAATGTAATGAGCATGGAATTAAATTTAGTTAAATTGTTTAATTGAAAATTTTATTTAATTTAAATAATTAATCCTACTTGGAGTAGGATTTGTTCAATATGATTAGAATAAATGTTAATCATGTAAAAAAATTATTTTCTTAATTAAATTAAAAATAGATCAATTATTAAATTTTGAAATATGGTAACTTGAATTTAAAACACATGTTTATCTATTAATAATTGTTGTGGATGTATCAGATGATTATGCTAGGTCAATATGATTATGAATAGATGGTTAATTCTTCATGGATATCTAAATTCATTTTAAATAGTCTGCGAACCCTATCTTATCTCTATTTTTCTAGAGTTTTAAAACTCTTTTCTCACCTAATTCCTTTGAATGTAACTCGAGTTTTCTTTATTACAAATGTAATTAGATTACATATAAGTGTTAAATTAGGAATAGTTAGGAAAAATTTTTGTAACTCGAAGATAAAGATCCTATAAAAGGCACCATGAAGCTTGGGATATTGTAAAAAGCCTATGAAGATTTTGCATAAAGTCACTTAGGAATTGACCAAGCAATTTCCTTTGATGGCTCTAGAAAATTGCATTAGATAAAGTCTATAATCATCCAAGTAGCACTCATGATAGTAGATTTATTTTATGTCATATAATAAATGCTATGCATGCAAATATGATGAGACCTCAATTAAAAGATAAAGTGAACAAACCAAATCCCTCGTATAATATTAAGTCACATGATTCACATGATACAGATGTCTCCCGTTGTTTATAATAAGCTACTCTAGTTTTAGCTATAGGGGTTTGTTGAGTCACTCAAGGTCCTTCTCGCTTAAACTACTTAAGTTATGAATAATGGGTTTTACTCTACTAATGTTGTGTTGCCTAGATACATGACTGTATAGCATTAGAGGTGATGGTTAAGTGAAATGCATGATGCATTTAGGCAAAAAGTTGCCACTTAACTAAACTAAGAGCTGCATAGAGATGCAATTGGTAAGTTATGTTGCCTACCCAACTAGGCTTGTTGTAATTTGTTGAGTCATTTAAGGTAGCAACATGTTAAAAGGGGTCCCAGCCACTAAAAATACCTTGAAGAGATTTTTGAATAATAATGAGGGCTATTATTTTGAAAAATTAGTAGAAAGGCCAATAAAGATTTAATACTTTGTCATTATTGGTTTAAAACATGAATAACTAATTATACTTATTTTCATACTATGTTGTTGATAATGGTATTTATTATAATTGCATTGCAAGGCATAGTTAATGCCATTAGACCAAAATATTTGGTCTACGATGACAAATTGAGAAATGTTCTCAATAAAAGGCAGGTTGCTAACTTTTGCATTAACATAACTGAGTTGAATTACTTTACTATTGATTCTACTTTTTTGATAATTAATTCAAAATGTGGATCACACTTATGCAATGACATAAACTTTTTAAAGAATAGTAGAAAATTAGGCTTTAATGAGGTGGTTCTTAGAATGGCAATGGATCAAAAGTTGACGCCACTGCCATTAGAACCTGTACCTTATCATTGTCTTTCAGTATGACCATGGAACTAAAAGAATGTCTTTATGTTCCTAGATTGTCTAGAAATGTCATTTTAGCTTCATACCTTATTTTGAGTTTAAGATGAAAAGCAATTGTTGCTCGATTATCTTAAATGACATGGTCTATAGATTGGCCTCGTTAAAGAATGGGCTATATGTTTTGGTTCTTGAAAGGCATATACTCAAAATGAATGTGAATAAATCTAAGAAAGATGATCTAATGAAAACTTATATCTTGCATTGTAGGCTTGGACATGTTAATAAGACTCTAATAGCCAAGTAACCTAAACAAGGCTATTTCAATCCATTTGATATTGGACATGCGAATGTTGTCTTCTTAGCAAGATGACTAAGACACTCTTGACTGGAAAAGGTGAAAAAGCTAGTGCGTTGTTAGGCCTAATACATTCAAATGTATGTGGACTAATGAATACAAGGGCTAGGAATGGGTATTCATACCTCATTACATTTACTGATGACTATTCAAGGTATGGGTATGTGTGCTTAATGCAAGTCTAAAGCTTTTGAAAAGTTCAAAGAGTTTAAGGCTGTAGTAAAGAAACAAACTGCAAGAGAATTCTAACTCCTAGATCTGATCAAGAAAAAGAATACTTAATAATTCTTGAGTCATTTAACTGAAAATAGTATTATGTCATAATTGACTTCACCTGAAACTCCATAACATAACAGAGTGTCTAAAAGAAGAAACCCAACCTTGTTAGACATGGTTCATTCCATGATGTCTAAGACAGGCCTTTTAATATCATTTTAGGGATATGCCTCATAAACTATCACCTATCTTCTAAATAGGGTTCAATCTAAATCGATGGATAAGATGCCATATAAGATGTGGCATGGTAAAAGACTATTGTTATCTTATCTTAAGATTTGGGGCTATCCAGCTTAAGTGAAGCGAATAACATCTGACAAGCTTAGAGCTAGATCAAACAAGGGTAAGTTTGTAGGATATCAAAAAACAATTACTTTGATATTACTTTTACAATCCAACTGAACAAAAAGTGTTTATTTCAAAACATGCTGTCTTTTGAGAGTAAAGTTTCAACTAAAAATGTTCAGTAGGAGCAAAATTGATCTTGAAAAAGTTCAAAAAACATCGATTAACACTCCTATGGAACAAGAGTTAAGGAACTAGGCATTAGATGCTCCATTTGAAGCTTAAGAGACATAACTACTCCATTAATTTGGTAGGATCAGGCAAGCTTCAGAGATATGCAGATTTCTCATGGATCAAGAAAGCTTGTCTAGTGATATGGAACCTACCAATTACAAAAAAGTAATGTTCAACAATGATTCCAAAAAATGGCTTGACACCTTGAAGTTCAAGATGGATACAATGGAAGTGAACCAAGTATGGACTTTGATTAACACACCTAAAAGGATAAAACCCATACGGCACAAATGGGTTTTCAAAAGAAAGACTGACATAGATAGCAAAGTATAACTGTATAAAACCAGACTGGTAGTGAAAGGTTATAACCAAGTTGATGGCATTGATTTTGAAGAAACTTTCTCACCAGTAGCCATATTAAAATACATTTGAATATGCTTTATAGAGTTAGAATATTAGATTCATTAAAGTAATTAAAGAATTTAGCTTCAAAAAGAATCTTGATGATCCAAGTGTCTATAAAAAAAGAAAAAGCAGGTTATTGTTTTCTTGGTGCTATATGTTGATAACATATCGTTTATGGGAAATGACATACCAATGTTACAGGCCACTAAGGTCTAGCGTTCAGACAATTCTCCATGAAAGATTTGGGAAAAGCAACATTTATTCTGGGAATTAAGATCTATAGAGATAGATCGAAACAATTGCTGAGCTTATGCCAACCCACTTACATAAGCAAGGTGCTAATTAAGTTTAGCATGGAAAACTCTAAAAGAGGAAACCTATCTTGGTACATGGCGTACATTACTCAAAAGTCCTAAAATATTGGATGAAAAGACATGGATGGAGAGGCTGAACTTCAAAGTGGTTTTTTTATATTTACACTTAACGATGCTGTAGTTAGTTGGAAAAGTTACAGATAGGCTATAATTGTAGACTTAACAATTAAAACTGCACACACCCTATGTGTGCTGCTATGTTGGAGGCAATTTGGATAGATAGGTTCGTTTGATAAACTTGATGTGGTTCTGAGCATTTTTGATCCATTATCAGTTTACTGTGATAATAATGGAGCCATAGCGTAAGCTAAGGAACCAAGGTCTTATCACAAATATAAACACGTGTTACGATGATATCATGTCATTAAAGACATCATTGAGAGTCATAATATTAGTATGGAACTAGCACCCTCCAAGGGAACTTAGCTAATCCTTTCACTAAAGTTCTATCCTAACAAAAGCATGATCGCCATATAGAGGGCGTAAGACTTAGACATATGGGTGATTGGTTTTAGTGCTAGTGAGAGATTATTAGTGTAAGCCTTGCACACCAATTGTTGTAGCTTGTATGGCATTAGCATTTAGTAATATTCATGTAAATAAACATTGTATTTGTTTAATGTTAATGAGGTATTTTTTTATCCAAAAGATGTTATTTGATAATTGTTAAGCATATCTTATGTAGATAAAGCCTATAAGACAAATAAACATTTTAAAGGAATTGTAATGAGTTACAATTATGGGATCTTTATGCATCAAGGCCATTTTTTAGAAGGGCTCCTATTCATCATA
Source organism: Adansonia madagascariensis (assembly GCA_038381835.1). Lineage (NCBI taxonomy): Eukaryota > Viridiplantae > Streptophyta > Magnoliopsida > Malvales > Malvaceae > Adansonia > Adansonia madagascariensis. The sequence continues at coordinate 15,270 of JBBYHL010316713.1, forward strand.
TTATCAAAAAAGGGTGTTAATAATGCAAAAAGACTAGCATATGTGAAGCTTTCATCCATTTGATGTATGCAACTGATTTTATAAGTTGAAGTATAAAGATACTTGAGGATGACATATAGGTGTTTGTTAGGTAGAACAAGTTCATTGAACTTAACTCGTTATGAGAGTTCTATGTGTTATTTCACTTAAGTGTTTATGGAAATACTCTTATTTGTCAATAGTGTAAGTGATCTTTAGACTTATAATACCAAGTCATCTTGTATATAAATTCTCATACTTAGAGATCATCACAAACAGGTCCACAACAGATGGATGCTTCTAGTTAGAATGGTTTGGGTATTACATGAAGCATACTGAAGGTAGATGAGTGGTCTAGAGATGATTCATCACCTTAAGTGGCTGAGGGGACATATCCCGATCATTCCTAGCCCATGTTAACTCAAGTCCTTGGTCAAGGTAATATTAATTATGGACTTAGCATAAGGGTTGCATACTGATATGGAAAGGGTTAAGAGTATACATTGCAGCAAGCTCTTGCTCATTTTGGGATATATGATGAAAAAATTGAATTATTCTAAGATACTATACACTGAAGGGCTTGTCAAAATCATATTGACACTCCTTGCATTTTAGGTGGCCATGATGCATTGCTTGATGTTAATTCTGGTCCTTAAATATAAATATTTTTAATTGGGTAATTTATATTCATTGCCAATATAATGAGGGCTTAAGGGGTCACTTACATAAGGGTGATTAGTGGAGATTAAAATAAGATT
>JBBYHL010316933.1:0-23475 GCA_038381835.1 Adansonia madagascariensis
GTAATTTAAATAATTAATGATCTAATGTTGATCAAAATAATCAAATATTAAAATTATATCAATATTATATAATTTGAGGCTTTGGATTTTATTTGCTATTAAATTACGAGAATGAATATTATGATTAAATTAGTTATGATTTGATATGGTTACATATTTGAAAGGTACAAAAACATGATTTTCAAATTCAAAAATATTTATAAGTATTTCAAATTCACCACTCTATAGGCATCTAACAAATCAGAGAATTTAAAAAATAATCATGAATATTATATTTAACGTGTTTTATTACACAATTTACATTATTTTTGGAATCTAAACTTTCAAATGCAATCTTAAAAATTTATCATAAATAGGCTAAAAAATCTAATAAAACAAAATTAACTAAAGAAAAAGTAAAAAAAAAAAAATTGTGGGACTGAGTAAATAGGAGCCCAATTAGTTAATGGGCTAAGAGTAAGGATGGTAAAACCTAAACCGCCCGATGGACCAAATTGATTTGCTCTGAATGGAAAGTTTTTTTTTTATTATTTTGAATAGTGGAGGCGGGGCAAGGCGAAATAGGTTTTTTTGTTTGAAAGGTGGGTATGAAGTGATATGATATTTGCCTACTCTGCCCTGCCCCACCCTATGGATTGAAATTATAATTTTACCTTTAAGTATTCAGTTTTTTTAAAAAGTATAATTATATCTATTGTAATGTATACTTTATGTTTTGTTATTTGATATTTTATGTTTAGGCATGCTATAAAAATGCATTTTCTCTTCAAATGTATGTTTTATTATTTGAAAAGTATAAATAAATGGGGCAAGGCAGGGCAAGGCGAGGTTAGATGTATCAAACATCCATGGAGGCTCTAGTGATATTGAAAATTCAACATCCATAGTATAGCAAGGCAAGTGGTGGAGCAAAGCAGTTCACTGGTGGGATAGAGGTAGATTTTGCAATATTTGCCCCCTCACTCCATTGCCATCCCTTGTTAAGAGTAAAAAGTTATATATAAATATTTATAAGTTTATTTATAACTTGTTTCTTTCTAATAATTTTTTTAAATGTAACCCAATATATAATTTATCTAGTGTTATTTGATATTTATTTTAGCTCACTTATAAAACAATAAAAATTCTAATGTAATCATTAATTATATCAATACTAAATATCATAAAAACTAATAAAAGTACAAGTATATAATAATTGGAAAATAATAAGAAGCATAAAAAATACAAAATATTTTTTATTTTAACTATGACTAGACATATAATATTGAACTTATTTATTTATTTTTTATTTAAACTTAATGATATTATACTAAAAATTATAAAGAATATTAAATACAGTACATTGATACTATATAGTAGGTATCATACTCATGCATTGTATGGGTTTGTAATGCATTTTATGTTTTAAATTATATTATTATTATTATCAAAAAAACATCTTACGTTTAAAGTCAAAGTAATAGAAAAATATATATGCATATGTATTTCTTTCAAGAAGAAACTCATATGTATATGCTAGAATACTGCAATTCAATAATGTGTCATACTTACGTTGACTAAAAATCTATGTGAAACTTGAAAATAAAAATTACTCAATGTTGAATAATATAGAAATATGTTTAAAGTTTTACATTTTGTCTAATCCATCTCAAGTGATCTTTTTCCATAGCAGTGTAAGCATCCACAACATATTGCTAGAATAATTACCTTGCAAAGATAACTTTCTTGGCTTCACATCTTTGTTGTTGAGTTCTGCATTTATAATACTCTCATAATGAAATTATCTTTTTTCGTTTTCTTTTTTCTCATGTTTTGACAATAAAAAACATATTGCTCATCACTTGATTACTTATTGAAAGACATTTTATCCATCAAAAATTATACTTTTCAAATAGTTGCTTTAAGTGTATGTTGGCGGAGAAAATATTAAAATGTTCGTTATATATAATATTCAAGAAGAACTCTTTCATTATAGATGTATACATTTAATTTAATAACTTAACTTGATTTGTGTATGAAGAGAAGTGATGTATACATTTAAAAAATTATTTTAATAATTATCACAATATTAAAATATTATAATTATGACAATACTAAATCATGAGATGAAATTTGAACTATTTAAGATATTATTCATACCATTTATTATTTCATATCAATTTTACTATATAGATAGGTATAAATAAAATTATTATATAATTTTATATTTAGATAAATACTTATTAATTTTTAAAATTTTAATTTTGGTAATTTTCTCACTGTATAAAATTAAAATTAATTATTTCAATCAAAATTAAAAAAATTATTTTTAACTTATAAAATTCCAAATTTCTTGAATCTATCTAAGCCCACCCAAATTCGAATCAATTCAAATTTGAAATAATTCTAACTTGAAAAAACTTGTAACTAAAATGATCCCAGCTTAGGATAGCCCGCGCTAAAAAAACTTGAATCCAAAGATATCCGAGCTTGAGATGATCCGAATTCGAAATGAATATAAGCTTGAAATAACTTAAATTCAAAGATAGCCTAATCCAAACCCACTCGTTTGCCACCTCTATTTAAAATCTATCTCAACATATTTTGTTATTTGCAACCTAGTTTTTCAAGCAATAAAATACTTAATCAAGAATATGGAAGCAAGTGAAGAAAAAACTACACATTGGAATTGGATGGGGACATTGACAATCTTGCATGGCATACGACATAAGCCACAAATAGCTTTCTTCACCTTTTACATTAAATGGCACTTTATGAATTCATCAAATTTTAGCTTTTTTTTTTTTTTTGGTTTGGTATGAGTGGCGGCAAAACTTATATGATGCAAATTTTCCATAAAGAACTTTGTTCATCTTTTATGGAATTTAAGTTCTTATTTATCAAAAAGAGTAAATTTTTCACCTAAAAAGAAGCCAAATGCTATTTTTTCTTGCCTTTTTATCCTCTTTTATACTGTAATCGATATTCTAGGCTAAGAAGAAAAGGTAGTTAAGATTTTAGTCTAAGTAGAAAAGACATACGAATCAAGTTTTACCTATTTTTTAGTTTTCTTTTCTTTCATAATTTTTATATATATTATATTTATATTTGGTTATAATTAAAAAATAACAATTTCAATTAATCTTTAACAAGTCCAAAAATTATTAATAAAAAAAAGTACAGTAATAAATATCAATCAATTTTTTTTAAAATTACAAGTATATTGAATTATATTATAATCAAGTAAATTCATAAATAAGAATTAATAGGCTCAAACTAATCACTAAATCACTTATAATCAAACAAACTAATTAACCAAAATATAACTAGACAAATCTAATATAAAGTTGAACCAATCTCACACATGGTGGGACTTAGAAAATTATACATTTGAAATTAAAAACCATTTATTCCACAAAAAATATGTATATAAATAAGATATTATCTTAATTTAAATAAAAAGATTAAAAAAATTATTATAGCGCAATTTATCAATCGTTAAGATAAACTAACAATATCCTAATTAATTCCCTTTTTATGTATTTTATTTTACATTTCATGAGAAAATATTATACTTTTAAAATTAGAAAAACATATTTATTTTAAATAATATATAAATATTGTAAACATACAATTTGTTATGGGGACTTTTAAATAATTATTAGGTAAAATCTGAATAAATGGTGTTTTATTGTTATATTATTCTCGTGCAAAATATCTTAATTATGATCAATATTATTTAAGTCGAATTCGAAATTAAAGTGGAATTTTGGATTTATAACCATTTTTATAGATTGATCCTAGTTCGAATTACTTTAGGACTTCGGATTATTGTTATAGATTTTATTTTTGGATTTTGAGTTTAATATTGCCTTTTTTAACCTAAATTATGTTCTTAGACTCCGGAATTGGACTTTGAAACCAATTTAGATCATATATATTTTATTTTTATTATGTTTTCTTTTTTTTTTCTATTTTTGTTTTATTTTCCTTCAGTTTTTTCAAAATAAAAAAATAAAATGAATAAAGACCCAAATTTTGAAACCAAAAATAATCTTTGAATCCGAGATGAAAATTCTTCTTTTAGAGTTAGAATTAGATTAAAAAAATCAAATTTAATAAAGCTTAAAATGTTTATTCTAATTCCTAGTTAAATACATAATAATCATCATCAAAAAACAATTACGAAGAGAAGATTAGTAAAGAGAGATTTTTTGGGTTATTAAGAATCTTTTGGATTTTAAGTTTTCAGTTTAAGGGTTTTTTACCTTTTTTTTTTAGTTTTCTAAATTAAAAAAAAAAAAAAGATTTCAACAGCTTGATAACAAAAGGTGTCTATATATCTTATTTTCAAACTTAGAAAAGATTCTAGTATTATTTTTGAAAATCTAATTTTAGTGAGTGATCGAAGAGGTGCTTGATGGTCGATAGGATTTAGCGCATTATATAATTTATTACAAATCATATGTACACAAAGTGAGAATAAAAATATAATTTATATTAAATCATATAATCAGATTATCATACCTAATGTAAAATATGTTGATTTGTTTAAAATTAAAATATATTATAAAATTATTTCAAATAATAAAACATATAGTTTATTGAATCATTGTTATTTTTTATTTTAAAATAATAATTATTGATTTATTTAATTATTTTATTACTTTTAAAAAATAAAAAATTTTATTTGTACTCTATATTAATTAGTAAATGTAAAATTTAAAATTCAATTATAATTATAAAAATAATTTATTTTTAATTATAATTAAAAAAGATAATAAAAACATATATAAATTGTAATTGTAAAGAAAAAAAGATTTTAAGAGATAATTAAATTTATAAAATTAAAATAAATCAATAATGTTGTCCTATTTAATTTTTTTATTAAACTATTTCTTATGTCACGCACGTTGCATGTGATATTGTATATTTTTTATATTTTAATTTGTTAAATGATTCATTTTAAGTAATTTTTATAATTTCACAAGTAATGATTCTCAGTTAATTAAAAAAAACCATGAAAAACATATTTATTACTTTGTTTGTTCTTCCCTATGCATGGCCATGACTACCATAGTAAGGGCATGAATTTATATAAGGTCGAGAAAGTCACAAAAAAACATAAGCTTTAAAATCTACATAAAGTAAGTTTATAAAAATACAATAACTCAATTCAAAAACATTAAATTCAAAAAGAAAAAATTAAATAAAAAAATAAAAGGACACAACTAAAAGGTTTTTAACATAAACAGATATAGTAGAGTTCCAATGGTATATAAGTCTTTAAAGGTAAATTGAGCTTCTCTAATTTAACAAAGCTAAAAGACTTTACCCCATTTCTTCTTCTCTTCCATGATTACTTAGGAGCTTATTATTAGTGTGGTGATACTACCAAGTGACTCCTTTGGATTTCAAGAAATATAAATCAATTCCAAACAAATATATGAAAATGGATATGGTTAATGGAAGGTAAATACTAATATTCTCATAATATAAAAATACAAATTGTATTTCCTCATTACCTTGTTATCTCTTTCCTCTGACATAGTCCCTGTAAGTGTAAGGTAGCACCATATGGCTAAAAAGAAATGAAAAGAGATGAATTTGGAATAACAAATATTGAATTGAGAGATAGTAAATTGAACATACCCAAAGAAAATGATAATAAGAAGTTGGAAAGCAATAAATATAATAATTATACTTAATGAACTGCGGAGATTTTGAACAATCAAATTAGTGAAAAAAAATTGGAAGAAAACTAAAGCAATTTACATTATATGAAAATTGAAAAAAAAATTATGTACTCATATAAATCATCAACATACGATTTTAACCAACAAATTCTAAATAATTAACCAAATTAACCAAAACCAATTGTACCAAAAAAAAGTGAAAGCAAGATGATTTATTAACAAAATAAAATTTATCTGTAAATAAATACTAACACACATTTATCCCAAAAAATGAACATAATTAGGTAAAATGGAGTGACCCAAATCCTCTAACTTGATCATCCCAAAATAAAAATGCAAAACACTAATACAAGAGAAAAAAAATCCCTAAAACATAAATGGGAAAGAAAAAGAAATATACACCTTAAAAGATACTATGAAGAATGGCTAAACATTAGACAATTTAAGAGGACTATTATGACATCTCTCAATAAATCTCTGGACTTTAAGTATTTGTGGATTCATCTGTCAGGTATATAAATTTTAAAACCTTTTTCATTTTGTCAATTACTCCCATGAAAATTAAAGTTTTTTTTTAATTTTTTTGAATTAAAGGAGACTCAAAATTTAAAAATATACTGCTTCAAAAATCTCCACTCATATAGGAAAATTAAATTAATTCAGAAAATATGCTAGTAATTCTTTTCGAGTTGCATAAATTGATATCAATTAAAATTTACGAATACATATATATATTTTCAAAAATTAATCGTATAATATCCTCCAAATAAGAAAGAACTTTAGCTCAAAGATAACTCACATGCAAAAAATAACTCTAGATCAAAGATGTAGCTTTTATAAATAGAATTATTTCTATATTATTTAACATATTTTAATCATTTAATCAATTAATATTGTAAACATTGTTATTAGATAAATTTTATAATATATAATAAAATATTATGTAAGTGGCAAGTTAGAAATATCATGAACAATCATATTTATTTTTATCAAAGATTTTTCACATTTATGTTTATATATATATATATATATTATAGATTAATATTTCTAAACAAAAATACAATTAATTTAAGTTTGGGATACTTTCAGGTTAATGTTTTAAATTATTTCCTATTTAGATTATTTCGAGTTCGAATCAATATAAATCATTTTATGTCTGAATGATTTCATATCAAAATTATTGAAATTTTATAATGTAATCAGATTAAATTAAATTTGAGTTTAAATTTATGTATAAATTTTTTAGACTCATTGAAATTAACAGGTCTACCCTTGGATGCTATGTTTGAACGGTTTCACGGATTCTTATGATCATCCATTCCACATAATCATTGAGTAGCGAAGGGGACTATGCGAACTCTACCAAAAACTTTTCCTCAAAACTTGGACTGCCTTGCCATCCAATGAGGATGATGCATACAGATACTAACTCCCTAGCAAATGTATCCATCTTATTACATTTCCCAAGTCCACAGACACAAATATCTATGAGATAAAGTATATTGGGAGGACTATGATCAAAGCCTCTCCATCTTTAACTATGCAGTACTTCTTTCATGGAATCTCGACATCATCCACTGTCAATTTGGTTTTGGGCTTCTTCAGTAAATTCAAACGTATATCGACCTAGCCCATATTATTTATTTATTTTTGAATAAATGCAAGTTTCAAAATTCTTGAGAATAATAGGTGAAAAGATAACCTAAAAAAAAGAAGATAGACCCTCTCGTCTCAGTTGAAATGAAGGATTCTCAGTCTCAACCTCCTATTTTTCTCTTAATTTTTTGGTAATTCACTTTGAATTCTATGATTCTATTAATTTTTTTTCTTTTTATAATGCTTGAAATTCTCATTGAAATTATTTGTCAAGAGCTAGGATTTCTTTTATTTTAGGTGTTTCTCTTTAAATTTGATTATTTCTGAATGTAAATTCAATGAACAAAAGATTTTGTTGAATTGCCTTTTAGATGCGTATCCAACTTTGTAGGAAAGTTACTTAAAGGAAAAAATGGGAATAATTGGCGCATTATTATTTAACTTTTCTTTGAATCTCTAATTTGAGAAAGAATCCTTCTTATGTGAACATGTAAATTTCGTTGATGTTAAAAAAAAAACTAATAACAAACTTAGGCATATATTTTGTTCTTTTATCATTACTCTCCAAGACACCCATCATCATTACAATTTGTGTTTATGGGAGCCAAAGTCATAAATTTTAGAATTTATACATTTGTATGATCAAATATGTATATTGTATAGCAATAGATTCTAATTATGGTGAGTTTGTTGTTAATAAAAAAAGAAGGTCAGAACCTATTTTTGCGATTGAATGTGAGTTCCTATAAAGAAAATTACATAGCACATTATTATTTTAGTTATTTTCCTCTATACATTTGTTCAAATTAGTGGATGGTTTTGGTTAAAAGCTGTGAGCGCATTAATTGAATGTTTTATTTTGGTACAAAAGGATGCTGAGGCCTAAGAGGAATTAAGGAAATGGAATTTGCAAGTACTAGTGATTGAACCTTAGCCTTGTCAAGTCCTACTTCAAAAAGAGGAGGGTGATCCATTTCAACTAAGCCTCAAGTTCATTAATAGAATATTTTCAATTTATAAACTATGTGTTCCCTAATGGTATCTTTTTATTTTTTATTTTTTGTGAATATGATAAGCAAATGTATAACATTTGTATTGTCTTGTGTGTAATTATCATTGTAGCAATCTTGGTGAAGCTGTCAATAGGGAATCAAATGAATTGACTACAATTCCTATTATGAACTTTTAATCTTAATTATTATGAAATGGGAAATTGTGACTCTTACAGTGCAGGAAAGTTATCTAGATGGATAACTTAGAGGTATAGCCACAAGGGGAACATAGATTTTATCAACTGTTATGCTAAGTTCATTTTTGTAATTATTTCTAGGTATTCAAAGACTTTCTCAGTGGCATTTTGGATATAATTTAAAAAAATTCAATGGGATTTTAGATATCAAAAACTTACTTTTATGCTTCCACTTTTGTAGGGAAATAGAATCATCTTACGGAGTAAATAGAGATTAGAAAAGAAATTAAAATCTTTTGTGTTATCATTCAAACCATTTTTTTTGCTTTTGTATGCATGCACTTATAGACATATGGTATTGGTGGTGATTGGGTGGGGAGGGGGTGTGGTAGGGAGCAGTGTAGGACAGCAAAGAAATAATGATAAAGTTAACATGGACATTTAGGTGCAAAAGTGAAAATACGGTTTGCATGGATGATTATTTTGATATATGTTGAAGGAAAGAAGAACACATAGTATGCCTGTAAATTACAGAGGATGATGTAATTAGGACAAAATGGATATCTCAATACCTTTGACAAAATATTGGATAGAGCAAATGAAAAGAATTCATTTTAGATTATGCAACTAGTTGGGTTAAGCCTTAGTTGAGTTGAGTTTAGTAATGTGAAATTATGCCAAATTATTTTTCTGAAGTCCTGCATGCCTTTTCAATCTAATTAACAATGTCGAGCAGGACCCTTAACATAAAAATTTAGAAATCTGTTAGTAGAGTTTTAATTCAGAGGTAAAGTTTGCAAGAAAAAGAACATCCGTCTATGTAATTAGTGTTAAATCTTTTTCATTTCTTTTCTTACCGCATCAAATCTTATAAAGGTGATTATTCTCCTTTTTTTTTTAGCTTAATGCATTTTTAATCATGAATTCATTTTTTGCCAATATTGCAAGCTACCAGTATATGTATTCACTATCTATGAAGAGATATAAGCTGCAATTGCAACATCCGTTGACCATTAAGATGCCTAATTGGCATTGATCCATGTGCTTGTCATTTTACTAATTTTAGGTGACACATTAATTACTGAGATTGTCCATGTTAAGCAATGTGAGTGGTACAAAGTTTGCGCAATTATTTTGGAGTACCTTTTTAGCGATAATTGGAAGAATAGTGGGTTTTGCTTACTTCTGAGTTTGAATCCAAAACATAACGTATATGGGGCTGGTAAAGAATGCTACCTTTTAAACCTTTTATTTCAAAATGGTTACCCTATATTTACTGATTGCTGAGTTTTTATTTCTTCCTTAAACATGTTTAGGTTTTCTTTCTATAATTTTTTAGTGTATTGATTTCAAATGAATATAGTAGATGTAGAAAAAAATTAAAGATTTTTCTAATTAAAATATAAGATGAATAATGTGCATATGACTTGACATTAGAGGTAAATGTGCTAAATGAGTCCTTTTATATTTTTAAATAATGAGATAGAGAAAAAGAAATTTATAATTTTGCTGTCTTATGCTATATTAATAGAAGTTTAATAAAAAATACAATTTGGAATATTACCAGTTTTTGGTAGCTAGTAATTGCTATAAATGCCACTCTATAAATCGAATTGTAGTGGTGCTATTAGGTATGCCCACATATCAGTACATAGTATTTTAACTTTAAAGAATTAGACGTTTAATATCTTTTCTGATTTTCTTTATCAGTAAGTGTGATCAAACATTTCATTTGTATTTTTGTTTATCTTTTTTTTTTCCTTTTAACTATATTGTTTATCTATGTATTATAGAAGCATAGGACTTTATGGACGATAGGGAAAGTAGGTCGCCCGCACCTTTTGGCCTGGATGAACACCAAAGAGAAAAAGAAAAAGAGAAGTTGATTACCAAGAAAAGGAAGAGGAAGGCAATTCCAAGCAAACTTGTCTTTCGTAATGAAAACTTCTCAAACTCTGAATATTTCTATTGTTTACCTACTGAATACTCTTCAAATAAAGGTAAATCAGATTTTGGTTTAAACCAAGCAATAGTTACTAGATAAGGATTAAATGTGAACCATGCTTTAAATTTAATCCATTTCTTAATGAGATTATACAAAGAAAATGAAAAAGAACTGATTTTTTAATTACTAACATACTAATGTTATATTTGATTTTCGAAAGTTATAATTAATAAGGTTTATGTATTATTTTCACACATATGGAGTATGATATTTGCAGAGGGTTTTTATCTAAATAAAATTAGGGGAGATTTTCATCCATGTTTAATGAAAATCTATGCAGGGGAGGTAAGTTATGTATCCATGAAGCTACTTTACTTTTAACAATTTTGCGTTAATTATTTTGTTTACTTATTAAATAATGAATTTCAGGGGAAGATTTATAGTTATTTTTTTAATCTAATTTTTTATTAAATGAAGGTCACATATGATGATGAGAACATTTTTTTAATACTTGTAGGACATAATTGCAAAGATAACTTCATTTTGCAACAGTTGCTTTTGTAACTGTTACATTGTTTCTGCTGTTGGATGTATTACTCACGCTAGCATTCTTTGATGTGGTAATATTTCTACATATAAGGTGAGATCTCAAATCCTATCATTTAACTGTATTTTTTCTTACCTTATTTATGTATATTGAGTTTTTGCACATTAACAACTCATTGTGTTCACCATTCTTTAGGTGCTTTATATTTTTCTTATAGGATGCTATAGTTGTTTGCTTTTATGCATAGCACTAGTTAACGGTGAGTGGAGGTGTGAATGAATGAAGCCTAATCTAGTAAATTTTTTTTGCTTGTTTATTTACTTATTCTTTTACCAATTTAATCAATAGCATTTTTTGAGTGATAATTTTTCAATTATTAGTGTTTTATACTTAAGATAATTGAATGGTGATTCTTATCTAAGCTAGTTTATTAAGGCAAAAGATTGGCTCCATGCCAACTTGGGTTCCTTGGAGGATTTAAATAAGTTTGTTGCTAACCACTTATCCAAAAAAGGTTAAGTTGCTTACAAACTTGGTCTTACCCTTCCACCTCTACTCCTTTAACTCTCTTCTGCTAACCCAAAGTTTTGTAAGTCAAACTATTTTCCTATAGGGTTTATCTTCCTTTTCATTTGTTTCCTCCCTCTCATGATGTTATTTTTAAATTCTACTATTTTAATACAAATTTTTGTCCTCTTCTTCTGCCTCTTTATTACATCTTTTTATTTTATTTATTTTTCTCTTTTTGATGCTATGTGTGATTAAGGAAGGTTCATTGAGCTCTAAAACTATAGCTACCCACTCCTTTTGGGATACATAATTTGAACACTAGGTGAAAGGCCCTATGGTTAGTGCACTTGTGTGTTTGGGGTTCCATGTTAGTTGTAACATATGTTTGGTACAGTTAGGCTATAGAATAGATAGTCCTTTCCTTTCCATGAAACCCACCCATCCCTGATGAAGGCAAGATTTAATTTTGGTCTTTTCGTATAGCCACCAAGAATTTAGCAGCTAAGATCACCGGCACTTTCTTATGCTAGTTATATACTTCAATACTCATGTGGACTAATTGGAGATCATCAATTGGTATTGTTTGGATTTTGCTTTTGAGATATTGAAACTTTTTTCTACACACATTTTTAACTCTCTGTTTCTTGCTTGATCTCATGATACAACATATAGCATGTTAGCCATTATGAAATGCTCTATTTTCTCAATGCACTAGAAAACACCTACATATAACCATTCATAGATGCTTTATAATCATATTGAACGAGGAGAGAGAAAAGAAAGCCTAATCATTTGTAATAGGGAGATGTAGAAAGAATAGTGCAAGGAATGCAGTAGTTTGCCTAGATTCAAAATAGATGATTTAATATTTATGCTTCTATTAAAGTAGTCTTAATGGTGAGGTGTATTTCATTTTGGACTATTGCATAAGAGGGTTTATTTGGGACCACTGGCCTAGCTAAAGGTAAGCCTAATTCTAAGCATTCATAGATGCTATATAATAATATTGAATGGGAAGAGAGAAAGGAAAGCCTAATCATTTGTAATAGGGAGAAGAAAGAATAGAATAAGGAATGCAGTAATTTGCTTAGATTCAAAAGTGGTGATTTTATATTTATGCTATCATTAAATTAGTCTCCATGGTGAGGAGTGTTACATTTTGGACTATTGCATAAGAGGGTTTATTGGGGACCACTGTATTGGCTAAGGGTAAGCCTAATTTTAGGAACATTAATGCCCCTTTAAGGTTTTAATAGTTATTTGGAATATCTTTTTGTCTGAGTCATATCTAGTATATTGTTTTCTACCTTGTGCCGTATATATGGCTTTTATGATATTATAATTCTTTGTTTAAATAAAGTCCTAGACATAACCTATGTTTCATTATAACTTTGGTGTAGTTAATTTGTTTTGAGAATGTTTCCTATTCCTTTCAAAATCCTTGTAAGCATTTTTCAATTGGTTTTTATGATTGCAGCTTGTTCTAATTTGATATGCCACATTTAAAGTAGCATCATTTAAAATCAGTATTAGGAATATTATAGAATTACTTCTTTCTACTAAAGCTAAGTCTATCTAACTGTCACTAGAGAAGGGAAGTTTTTTTAATGGATGGGGGAGAGGCGTGGGAAAGAAAGTGCAGGAAAGTGATTTTTTTAATTGAGTTACCATTTGTCTTTTTATAGGCTTTCTGCTGGGCTACCTTATTTAGTGGTGCTTAGACCTTGCATAGCTAGTAATAGAACATTATGTGATAAACCTTTGTGCTTTTTTGCTTTCAAGTGTTCTTGATATAATCAATGATTGGCTAGCAGATAGGGTTATCTTATTTTTAACATGACTATCCTGATTTCCTTCTATCATGATGCAGTCATGGTACTCAACTATATAGTTGAGTAATAAAAGCCTAACATTAGACTTGAAATATGAGATTACCTTGTGTTTATTAGAATAAGAACTTTACAGTATTAATCTTTAAAAAGTCACCAGTCTGATACCCTTATTTCTTGGTCCAGAAAGAGCTTAGTGGTGCGTATGTTTTACTGATAACTAGTGTAGGATCCACTCATTGTTTGTCATTTGCTTCTGTAAATGAAGCAATTACAGATGCAATGCAATGGCTCCTAACAGTACTAATACTAATACTTTTACTAATAACAATAATGTTACTGCACATTAGTTAGCAATGGTGTTTAACTAGTCCTTTTTTCTTGCACTTCAATTCATCTTTCTCTTCTTACTCTATTTTCATAGTAAAATGTGTTAATATAACTTTTTCTTCTTTTTCCCCATAGACTTTGATTACTTTCATTATTTTGGGTGGAAATTATCTTTCATGGCTTTACTTGTGAATGGTAGTTATAGCTTATGAGAGAAATGATAAAATATGATTTATTTCTACTTTTTCAGTTTTTATGTCTTAATCTTTTATCTTCTAAATATGCTTACTCAATATTTGTTAGATATTTGTGAGGCTTCTAAATTCTCATACCACATTTTTTCTAGAGCCCTCAAAACACCTTGTTTCTTATCTGATGACAGCTGGTTTTGATAATTTTTTTTGTTTACCTTGTAGGGTTGGTATGAAATAGTATCCCTATCAAGGCATGTCTCCATAGATTTAAACCCTGGTGATGGATATAGTTTTCAAGTTTCGATTACTTGAGTTACCAAAAATGATTCTATAATCAGTGGCTATGTTTCTGGTCCTTTGATAACAGTAACCAATTGTCAAGTAAGGACCTAATTTTCTTGTTAATTTATTGTAACAGTATTAGGAAATTATATGTCGTGTCTGAATAAGTTTGACTAGATCTTTAGATTTTTTCATACTCTAACCCTTGCAGCATGATCACCAATTATAGAATTTTTGACAAGAAGACATGCATTACATAAAAAAAAAAGGAAAAACCTCTCTACTTTATTTAGATGAAACATTATATGTTAGATTGTCCAATATGATCTATAATCCTTTTTGTATGTAAAGAGATTTTTTTTTTTGGTGACTAGGACAACTTATATCTTAAAAATGAAAATCATAAAGGAAAAGAATTAACAAAGTGGCTCAATAAGGCCTGAGCCATACCTAAGGTTAACATCAAAGTTTCCTTTGTAATTCCTAGAACTTCACGGTGAAAGGATTCAGTAAGGCATGATTAACAACTAATAGTAATCTAATACTACAATGAATTAATATCATAAATTCAGTTTCATCATAATAAATGTGAAATATTTATCTTATACAAATTATAAATAACAAAGAAAAATTTAGGAGAGATTTATGTTCTTGTGATCCTATCTTATTTATGCCCAATTCCCTTATTCAATAATATATTCAATGCTTGGCACAATGAGTCCCTATATAATTAGATTCCAACCATATTTTGTATTTACTTTTTTGTACACAGAACACTCACGTGAACACAGACAACTGCTGTAACTTCGAGTAAAGTTGGAATAACTAAGTCCTATTTGTTAAGAACTGTTAATGTGGAAGTTTAGTCAATATTTGGTTCTACTTACAAAAGTTTTTAAAAAATTAGTTGGATTTACTATATTAAAAAAATGAGTTATTACCATAAATAATCATATTGTTTTGAATGTTTGCTAGATTATGCTATGGAAATTTACTCATATTCTGTGGGGAAACTTCTGCTCAAGATTCTTTATCCACAGTACACTCCCCAGCAGCAGAAATAGAGATTATTGAAACTAAAGCTTGTGGACCACTATATCAATGTTCAGTCCTGGCATGTCTTGATATGGCCAAGTGAATACATCCCGATATTCCTAGAGTAATTCTATCAACTTAGTCCTAGTCGTTGACTTTATTGAGGTTTCGATTTGAACCTCCTTTCGATCCTCTTGAGTACCTAAATTTATTACTTCCATTGGGTCTTCATGGGGTATGATCTGCTTCTGCTCTTGCTTAACTAATCGTAAGAAGTTTGGTGGTACGGAGCTCCTTCGAAATCCCTTCCAGGATCAACTTTACTAGTGCGAATTGACTGTTTGAAATTGATCTTTAGCAACCTATTAGACACATCCATATCACTGTCATCAGGACACCTGAAAGGGTAAAGAAGTAAACATTGCAAAGGCACATACATAACCAAGGGATTTGGATAAAAATGAAGGCAAAAAAGGTTGAAAAGTGATACACAATATGGAATGATATATGCAAAAGTCATTTCATTGATAATGTTTGAAAAAAAAATGCCCCTTACATAAGACACCTATCTACCTTTGGGCGGGGGCAGGTAGGTTTTCATTTCTTGATGTTACATGAAAGGGACAGAAAAAGTGTAAGGGCTTTCGTCAGGACCCTATCATCAAAATCAGGTCTTAGTGGAAGGACATGAATTTTATGGCTCGGTATCTTGGAGATAGAGGTTTTTAAGTGCTCTGTTTAAGATGACTAAGACATCTTTAGCCTTTTGCTCTTCTGGTTGGCTTGGATCGATTTGTCCTTCCAAATGAAATATCTCATGGAAAGAGAGGAATATTGTTAGCTTCGATTCCCCCTCTCGATCCAATGATCATGTCATATCCTGGTTCCAGATCCTCTTTTCTTGCTGCTTTCTTAAGTGCGCATTGGCCTTAAATCCTAAGCCTTTTTTGTTGGCTTGAGTGGTGACCTGTAGGGCACAAGCCATCCCTTGCAGATTCTTGCCAAGCTGTTTCACAGGATGGAAAGCTTTGCCAACGGTCATTTTTAAACCCGAGTAAGTACTCTTTGACAGGTGGGGTTCAACTATTGGCAATCCTTCTCCCATAAATGTTGCATTAATGAAATCGAAGGATTGGAAGGATAACTCTGGTGCATCTTCATTAGGCTTTATGTAGATATCCTTAGTGAAAACAGTGGCGATCATTTTTTCTTCAACTCCAATGGTGACTACTTTGTCATCTATCATAAATTTAAGCTTCTGATGGAGAAAGGATGGGATGGCTTTGGTAGAATATATCCATGGCATTCCTAATTTACAGTTGTAAGAAAGATTAATATCTATAAATTAAAAGTCCACTTTATATGTACATGGGCCTATCTAGAGCTAGATTGTGATATTTCCAATTACTCCGTGACATGTTCCATCAAAAGCTCAGACTATGGTGTGGCTACTTTTGATGTTAGATTGATCGATAGGGAGTTTGCTTAATGTAGTCATAGGCATGACATTAAGGGTTGACCCATTGTCTATGAGTACTTTGGGCAAAATGCATCCCTTGCAATAGGTAGTGATATGCAGAGCTTTATAACTAACCTTGCCTCCGGGTGGGATCTCATCATCAGTGAAGGAGATATAATTATCAGCCATGATATTGTTCACAAGCTAATCCAATTTAACCACGAAAACATTTGGTGGCACATATGCTTCATTTAACACTTTCAGTAATGCATTTTGATGAACCTCTAAATTAAAAGTAGAGATAGCACAAAAATTTTTGCGAGTTATTTTCTTAATTGGTCTACAATGCAGTATTCACTGTGCTTGATGAACTTGAGAAACATAGTGGCTTCTTTTCCACTTACTGTTTCCTTAACTTTCTCAGGCTCAAAATTCTTTGCTTGGGCCTGAATGGTACTGGTGCTTGGAGATGCATCAACCTTCTATTTTTCTTGAGCAAGTGGAGTGCAACACCTACAGCTACGAGTTAGGTGACTAACTCCTGACAGTTCCATTGCAATAGTTAAGGGAGTTAGTTCTTCAATCATCACTACCTGATTCTCTTATTTCTATGGGATAACTTTATCGCTCTTATACGATAATGGTTTAGGTACCTCCATTACTAACTTTGGTGTAGGTATCGAAAAATTAGCCTCAATACTTGACTTTCTATAAAGAATGAAAGGTTAGTTTCTCCCGTAAGGCGGCTGCATGGTTTCATCTCCTATCATGTTGATAGATTCAGTAGCAGGTGTCATTTCATGGTAGAATTCTGTCTGGCCTTCATTCATCATTCTTTAAACCATGGACCTAAACTCCATGAATGTTTGTAGGGTATGACCTATAACTATGTGGAAGTCACAGAAGTTGTTAGGATTGTTTTCTAATTTTTCTGTTGCGTTAAGCAACTCGACCTGAATCAATGCCTGCCAAATCAAGAACATTGGCATCCTTACATCCTTCATGCTTGCCTTGACTTCATATTTGTTCTTAATGTCGATCATGTTTGTAGCCAGTTCAGTGTGGTTTGGTAAAGGATTGGCAGCAACATTTGGTCCCTGATTCATCCCGAACTCTAATACTTTTGAGTTAATTAGATTTTGCACATTTCGTTTGAAAGATATGCAGTTCTCAATGTCATGCCCTACTACCCCAACATGGTATTCATAGTGGGCGTTAGGGTTGTACCATTGCGGGTATGGTGGCTTCTTTTCTAGGACATAGATTGAGGCCACTAAATGATTTTGGAGCAAGGTCTGGTAGAGCACTTTATAGGTCATAGGGATGGGATCAAAATGTTATCTTTGTTGATTTGCACCTTGATTGCCAGGTGCATTATTGGTTGCTCGATTGGTACTTTGGTGAACTTGTGGAGGGTAGCTTTGTAGTAGGTTAGATGGGATTGCAAAAAATGGGTTGTAGGTTATGGCATTAATTGGCTAAGGGGGTATGGTGATAGGGCGAGAATATAATGTGCTTAGGTAGTAAGGGTCAGCTATTTGACATCATTTTGGCTGAGATGAGCCAGCATAACTTATGGTATTGGCCTCTTCTTTCTTTTTTTTACCGACAATAGGCTTCTTAGTCGATCTAGCTGTTTCCCTGGCAGACATTATACAACTCTTAATGATGGCATCGATTATTTCTCTAGAGAGCACTAAGTCTGCAAATTTCTTGATGGCATTCCCTACAAGCTTCTCGTAATAAGGAGCACATAAGGTGTGAATGAAAGTGACTGTCATCTCTTTTTCTATAAGGGGAAGCTGGACTAGGGCTACTTTTTCTCTCCACTTTTGTGCGTATTGTCTAAAACTTTCAGTGGATCTCTTCTCAAAATTCATCAGGGAAGTCGATCTAGCTCCCAATCTGAAACGTGCTGGTATTGATTTGGAAAGGCCTTAATTAAGTCAGCCCATGATTGGATTTTAACATTGTCTAGCTCGATATACCATCGAGTTGCTACCCTAGTAAGGCTATGCTAAAAGCAATGGATGAGGAGCTTTTCATCTTTCTCATACCTCAACATCTTTCGCAGGTACATTCGGACATGGATGGAAAGTTCGGTGGTTCCATTAAACTTCTCAAACTCTGAGACTTTGAACTTCGGAGGAATGATAAGGTTGAACACCAAAAACAACGATTGCATGTCAAGAGCTCCAAACTTGTCACTCTCCTCGATAGCTTAGAGGCATTTTTCCAGTAGCTAGAATTTGTTCACTTCTTTTGCAGTCATGGTGGGCTTTTGACCTTCTATATTCTCTGGTTCCTTATGGTCAAAGGTTATCAGATCTACCGATGAGATTCTTGCATTCACCCCTTGAGTACCGGGAATAAATTGACCTACTGCAATAGGATTTAAGTAGATAACTAGCAGAGCGTGAGTGGCAGGTGTAGGAGTGGGCCGTTGTTTTTGTCTAGTTTCCCCTTGTGTAGGTTTTGGATTATTGTTAGGGGGACTTTTAGTGTTGGGAGGATTATTCTGTGTTTCAGTAGTGCTAGCTTGCCCTTTTTCTTTTATAGAGGCGGTCGTTAGTTCCATAAGTTTTGTGATTTGATTTTGCATTTCGCATTGCTAACGAAGCATCTAGTCTTGTGATTCCTTAACCATTAGCTCGAGTTGCTATATTCGAGCTTCATGATCACTCTCCATGATTTGCTTATAGCATCATGTGTTGTAGCAATGCGTGATGTAAGGTTCCATGTTCCTGATTGATCTCGAAATCCCTTGCACTTTTTGGCCCAATTCCCATATTAGACTTTTATCTAAAAATGTATTTATTGATGAGCATTTATGATGCAATGATGAGTTAAGATAATGAATGATTGATGCAAGTGTAATGGAAAATGATGAAATTAAATGTGCATATGCATTAGAGATAACTGATTCTTGGAACAGCTTCATCAATATCATCATTTATAAAGTCACAAAAGGGTTTTTCATTTACGACATGATTATAGCTTAAAGTATCTAACGTGATTAAATTGTGTAATCACATGATCAAGAAAACCCAAAAGTTGTTGCTCACGATCTCCAACAGGTACGATGTCTCACCTTATGGATAAGTTGCTTCAATCATGTCATCTGCCTTTTGTTGAGCTATCTAAACTTGTTTAGTGAAGTGTTGATGTCGTTCTTGGTAGTTCAAATGCGCTTGGTCGATTGTCGCTTGCCACTCTAATTCACATTGCTCGAAAGCCTTTGTTAGTTTATTGATATGACCTTGATGAACTTGCAAAGACTATTCTAACTCTTGGATTCTGTGAACGAGGGTTTCATTTTCAACCCTGATGGCTCTCGCATCTTGCATTTGGGCCTCGAGTCTTTGATTCCTTCGTTGGTAGGTGGAAGCAAGAGCACGTGCCTTCGTGAACTTTTCTTTGTTGATTTTGACTTCCTTCTTTTGCTGATTTAGCTCACGATTGAGAGTGGCAACTTTAGCTTCCTATTCGACTGATGTCTTGCCAATACGTCGAGACTTGTTAGCTTTTCGGAGCATCACATAATCCTTGGTTAGGCTTTCGAGGTCATCTTTGAAGTGATCCCTTTCTTTAACGACTTGATCCATTTCACTGTTCCTAAGATAGATATCTATCTCTAGCTGGCCTTCTTAAGTCGAGAGATTTTCATGGCAAAAGATGCCTTTTCTCTCTCAAACTCTTTCCTAAGTAGCTCGATCTCAGAAGGCAGTTCCTCTATTAGGATTTGTAGTATCCCGAAGTTGGGTGGTGGCAATGGATCATTGATACAGTGAAGTTTTCATTTTTCGTATCCAGGCATGGTGGGGCTTTCTCTCTAGTTTTTTTCCATACAATGGACCTTATTCCAAGCTTGGAAAGCTAACTAGACTTTTGCTTTATAATTGGGCTCTCTGTATTCAAAATCCCAATGTCCCAAGTCTTCAAAGAGTAGGATAAATTGCTGGCACTGGAATTGACGCAATACCAATAGAGAAGCATAACTGGTATTTCCCCATAATCCCAGGAGCAATACGGAAGTGGAGTTTCCACATATGTACGCAATCGACTGAGAGAACACTCATAGGGCTCTCCACGTGATTTCTTCCTCCTTGACATTTTTTAATTCCTCAACCCAATGTTTTTCTGTCTTATCTTGATGACATTCTTCCCTAATGTCGTGGAAAGAGGACTGATCTTGAAGAAGAAATTTTGCCTGACTCTCATTTTCCTAACAACAAAGATGACCTAGGAGCCATATTTGGAGCAATATGGCACACCCAATAAACCTTCGTGTTCCTGTTCTTTTACAAAAGCTGAAGGCGCAGATGGTTTCAACGATGATGGCAGAAACAGGGTTGATGTTGCAGCATAGGCAAGAAAAAAAATCTGTGACTACCACTTCTACATAACCCAAAGTCTTTGGGAATATAACGAGCCCTTAAATTGCCAGAGCATAGACATCTTGAGCTTGTTTTTGATCAGGAGAATTTACCATGCCCTCTTTCAAGTTTGCCCAAGAAATGGATGCTTTTGTGGCTCCAAGAA
This sequence comes from Adansonia madagascariensis, assembly GCA_038381835.1. Classification (NCBI taxonomy): domain Eukaryota; kingdom Viridiplantae; phylum Streptophyta; class Magnoliopsida; order Malvales; family Malvaceae; genus Adansonia; species Adansonia madagascariensis. The sequence goes on from JBBYHL010316933.1 coordinate 21,134, forward strand.
TTTACCTCAACCTTTTCTTGAACAGAGGAGGTATTAGTGCTTTGTAATAAATTCGGTCTGACTTGGCCTTTTCTATGTTGAGTAGATCTGTGTATTCATCAATGGTAGAGACTAAATCTTGTTGGTTGAAGGTGAAACATCGGTAGGTCAAATTCTAGAACTGTGTCGCTGCTCGTAATAAGCCATCATCCAACTGAACTCGAAGTAAGAGAGCAATATCCTTGTACTTTTTAGTAAAGGCTTTTTTCTCGTTGTTATCCTAATTGTCCTAAATCTGCTTCAATTCTCAACAATTATTCTAACAAAAATCGATCTTGACCATTTCATGCATTTCTGAGATGCAATCCAGCTTTAGGATGTCCCCGTCTTGATGTTGGTGACCTTCTGACTATGTTCTGACATTTTCAAAGGACTTGATAGTTGAGATAAGCTGTTGCTCCATAAATGATACCCCTTGCTGAACATTGAACCAGTATAATTATCCCAAAATGATGATAGTCATGATGATTATGATGAAATGATGCATGCACCAAAATATAAACAAAGGGAAAATAAGTTAGTGGAACATATAGGAGACAAATGTAAGGAAATAAAGAATTTAAGAACATTAGAACAAAAAATTCATAACATGTCTCAACTAAGGTGGTGAGACGAGAAACCGGCAGCATTTCTACATGCCAGGATGCAATCTGCCCTTCATGAGGTGATGCAATATCTTATTTTGATAGAAAAATAATCGACTAGTAGTAATATTCATTTATCACCACTAGTGCAAATGCGCATTAAGCCATGACTCGGACAGCATAACAGCTTACAGTATAAGAGTATGAAAGATGGTTTTTGTTCACCGTCACTTATTTATACAAAGGTTAGCCGTCACTAGGGCGACATGATGGCATGCCTTGATAAATGATAAAAATGCAAATACGGGTGATAATTGTGTACTTATTGTTACCTACATAATTATGGTAATTAAGAGTAAAGGTTAGCAATGTTTCCTCGAGTGACCCTATTCTCTAGGTATTCTAATGACGTTCTGGTATGGTTTGACATGGTTTAGCTTGTAGGGCTCACTATATGAGGTTTAAGTTGACACCTAAATAGGTATCCAAATTGCTCCTCCGTCCGGTAAGGACAGTCGAGGGACCTCGATCCTAGACCCATCGTGGGTTTGGCAGAATAGGTTTAATCCATTGGATGTATTTCCCTATGCAAATGCGGAGGGTTACTTATGAGAGATATAGGTAATTTACATCTAGGAAGTTATTGCCATGCCTATGCGAAAGGTTACCCATAAAGGCGGATAGCTCACTTCCTCCTAATAATTGGGTTATAACCACGCCATGGAGTTTGGTGGGACACTAATGCACATACAAGCACATGGTGTGTGATGGGAAAACAATCAAACCTTTTTGTTTACTTCCATATTACCATTTTTATTAAACTGATGATTATTCGAAAATAAGACAATCTAAAAACATGCCAAACAAAAGATTAGTTGACAAAACGAAAAAGGGTCATAGTTAAATAATGACCGAAGATCGAAAGAACCAGGAACCTAGCAAGACATGGCTAGTTATTGGCCTAACTCTCTATACAGTCCCCAATGGAGTCACCAAGCTATCACAACATACCTCGAGGTGGATCCTCATGGATCTATGGGTGTGTATGACTTAAAATATTTTTCTGACTTGGAAATGTCTTCTTGATCGAGACTTTTCTTTTGCGATGTGATGAGAACAAAAATTTACAGATTCTTGACGTGTGATACAGTGAAGGAAACTATAAGATGAATCTCTCATCTTATTAGTCTTGGATAACCATCACGAAATGGCTAATGCATGGAATTGCCACTGATTATTTTGGGCTAGGCATGACCGGATGCCTATTGAAACCTATGTTTTGAGTTACGAAACTCAAAACATCGATCCGATGGTCTATGTAGTACAAAGATTCACCATTTGGGTTCGGGAGTTGGTTATGCACGATGAGGTATGAAACTCTTTGTGACGCCCGAAATCGGTACCTTACAAGCTATGTCTCATCTTGGTTTTGATTCTTTCGATCTTACCTCATCACTATTTTGATATAACCTCTTTTAATGCATGAATCTTATAGATACAAATCTAGGTTTTGATGAAAAAGATTTAATCTCATATACACCCCAGAGAGATAGGGAATATAGAAATTTTCAATAAAATGACCTCTGAATTTTACTTTGAAAATGGAATGTTCCACTTTGGGCACTAGAGAGATACCCACGCAGAACATTATCTTTAATTTTATTTGAAATGATTTGAAAACATGAATGCAAATAATCATCACAAAGAAATCACGTTAGT
>JBBYHL010317042.1:0-71052 GCA_038381835.1 Adansonia madagascariensis
TGTGACAAATAATAAAATAGGTTAAGTAATCATAATTTTATTTAACCTTTTTAATGTGGACTACCAAAATGTGTAACCAAATAAAAACCCATTTAGGTTTATGGTTTTTTTTTTTAAGCCAACCGAAATGATCTACCTTATATATTCATCTATATAATAAACTTTTATTTAGTTTATTATACTTATCTATATATATATAATTGCCAATAAATATATATTTTGCGTAGCACAGTTATTCATGAAAGATCCATATCATAAGCCACCAATAATGTACAGCAAACATGAATCATAAGACCAATATAATAATTTGTAAGTAAAGTTTAGTACTAACCTTTTCAAATACCTTTATAGATGTCTCATTATAAGCTATTGAGACTTTAATACAACTTAATAAATATCCAAAAATCAAGGATTTTATACAAAGATAATTAATTTAAATAAAAGTTCATAAAACATACATGAAAGTGAAGCATTATGAAAAATTTAAGCTGCCATTGATCACCTATTTTATCACATTCCTTTTACAAGTATCGTTTGCACTAATACTCGAGGCCAAATTCCCTTGAATTCATTGGTTGGGCAGCACTTTATGCTAATAAAAAATCGAAGGCTCAAGCCTAACACAAGATTGTTAAAGCAATGTCGTTGGGTTATAGTCAAAATGCGAAAATATGCCCATATGGGCACGTTGGTGAGGGATTCTCTTTGGCTCTAAAATATGACCCTGGCCATGCCCAATTTTTTTTACTCTTGCTATGTCATCCCAAACATTTGTATCTTAACATGCTCATATTAGATAATGGTTTATTAAGTGCTGGGTTTCACACCTTTTATTTTATCCTTGTCTACCACCTTCACCTTTAATCAAATTTCTCATAAAATTATGCAAATAAAACCTTAAAATTGTTAGTATGAGGGAAACCAAAAAACATGAGAAATTGACGAAGGCTTCAAGGTGTGTAGCAATGCCACTTTCGTTAAGGTTTTATTCGTCCCCACCATTAATTAGGTATGCAAAAGGGTTACTAACGTATAAACCTCGAGGATACAATGAAGCCCAACAATTGACAATGTTTTGCATTGACGACAGCAATCCACTATGCACTAAGCAATGTGTGACAAAACTACTAAACTTCTATTTGTAGTTTTCTATCTAGTTTTTTATCTATGTCTTCTAAAAGAGAGGGGTTCTATTTATAGGCAAAGAAATGCCTCTTCATGCATACATGACTTTTCCAAATATATGTCCATATGGATAGTCGCATCACTTGGTAAATAATCAAATGACATCACTCTTAATTAAATAATTAAGAGACATTACTTTATGATTATTGAAGACATAACCTTTCATTATTTTGAAAATGTTTCAACAAAATTTATCGATTTGTAACCTTGGTGTATCGATACAATGGCTACCACATCACCAAATGTGAAGACCTTGAGTTGCATCGATATTGAAAGGACATGTATTAATACATTTGCTTCATGTATCGATACTTAGAGTGCTTGTATCAAAACAATGCTTGGCAGTAACAAAAATCATGATTTTGGACGAAAATGTATCGATACACAAGTGAACATGTTGATACATATCCTTTCTGTATTTATACATTCATCCAAAAACAACTAATGTATCGATACAATACCCTATTGTATCAATACATTAAAGCCATTGTGCTTGATTTGAGCCATTATCTCCCTTGTGCTACATTGTTCAAAAACACTAATTTGGCCATAATTTTGGTTCTAAAAATTATTTAATTTTAGACCAAGCTTCATGAACATTATCTTGGGCCTTAGAATTGGATCAATGCAACTTTTAAGGGCCACTAAACTAGAAAATGAGGACATTTTATGAGAAAATATGGAATAATGCTAGGCAAGGTTGAGATTGCTTATTTGATCAGCCCATGCTTGACTTTCTTTGGCTGTAAGAATACTACATTAGCCAATGCAATGTTGCAAACTTAGCCTTTGGTATAATGCCCTATAAATTGTACAAGGAAAATGAACAAATGCCCCACTTTGCTAGGTTTTTTATTAGCCAAAAAAATTCCTATACAATACACATTTTAGCTTAGCTTTAGGGGAAGGGATTGACCTCTCATATGCTCATCCTTAACTGAAAAAACTTCATTCTTATAGCTCCCTCTATAGCCAAAGAAAAACACTTCAAAAACCTCATTCTCACTTATTTTCCCTCTCCAAAACCCCCTTCATTATTAGCACAACCTTAAGGCTCATTCTTGACATTTCCTTCTTGCTAATCTATAGTAAAGAAAGGAAAGAAAATAAGTGAAAGATCCATTGAAAGCTTAGAGATTTTTTTAGCAAAAACAAAAAAAAGTTTTAAAGCTTCTTGGTACATTCTTATCCACTCTTCATTTGTTTTCTTTCATTCTTTCCATCATCTCATCTTAGTGAACTATATATTTATGAAACCATGACCCTAGTAGGATATTCATCCATTTTAAGCCTTGTTTGTGATGACATTGAAGTTCTTAATGCTTTGATGGGCCTTGATGTTGTTTGGATGATTAAAAATGACATTTTTCCTTTCTTACACTAAACTAGACACTATTTCCTTTATTTTCAATGCTTAGCTCCATGTTTTGTCATATATTTTAATGCTATAATTTCATCTTAACATGCTTTGATGACATCTTTGTGTTGAATGCTTTTTATCATGCTTTGTTTATTGAATGATGGAAAATGATGTTATTTGTACGATTGCTGATATGAGACGTTTTTACCATGTGTTAGTTCATTATAAGTTTGTTTAAATGTCTCTTTGATGCTAATTGCTTGAGTGCTTGCTGCCTTAAGTTAAATCCTGAAGTTAAGCTAACATTTATTCCAATAAATGGGATTAAATGTTAGTTTAATATTTCCAACACATTTAAGTCATTAATCTTGGGGAAAAAATTAAGCTTATATGTTTGGATTCATGGCTTAACTAGGCAAAATAAACTATGTTTTGTAGCTTGTTTTATAACCTAAGATGATTTTGTCTCGAAGTGTTTGTTAAAAGGTCTTGTTATGAGCCTTGATGCTTAACTAAATGGCATGGATAATGTATCATTCATTGGCCCACTTCTTTGGGATTTTGAGTAGGCCCGTAACTTCACTACCTGGACATCAAATGATGAATATTAGCAGATCTAAGTCCTCAATACATGACTAGGATAGCCAAATCTAAAAAATCTCCTTGTTTTAGTATTGCTAGCAATGTGACTCCAAGTTAAAAATTATTTTTGAACCTTAAACGATTTTTCTAGAATTTCATGGTATTTTTCTCTTAAAGGGAATCAAATTACCTTCTCAAAGGTATCTCATTTTCTCTCATATGTACTCGGATGAGAGAGTTATGATTTTTCAAATCTTTGCTATATGGAACCCTTGAAATCAGTGATCAATATTATGTTTGGGCCATTTCAGCCCATTATATGATTTTTCTAGAATTTTTAAATATTTTTCCTAAAAAATAGATGAAATTACTTTTCTAGAAAGGTATCATTTGTGATTTAACAATTATGAAAAAGTCCAAGATGTATTTTAAATTTTGGTGTACCCCCTCCCTCGTACATGATGTTAGTGCCGAACCAAACTTGATTTCAAAAATTATTTCCTCCTAGAAGGCATTTTTTTGAATTTTTTGAATATTTTTATCTTAACCCTTGTTGAGTTACCTTTCAAATGGTATCTTGTTTTCCATTGAAGCTTTCGGATCAGTCTGGAATAAATTCAGGAAGGCAGATAGTGAGATGTTGTCCCTTGCTATTCGTGTTAAGTAAAAATTAATTGATTGCCTCGAATCTCCTTTTCAAGCATTTGGATGCCTTGGAACAAGGTCGATTAATTACCGAATGATTTTGGATCATGTACTGGTCACACTGGTGTTAGTTCAGGGCCTAAACACTCTCAAAAAAATTAATTTTGTTCATTTATTTTAATTATCGATTTTAATTTAAATGTACGTATTTATGCAAAAATGTCCAAAAATATTCTAATTTGCAAAAATTACCAAATTTTTTATCTACAAGGATACTCTAACCCAGATTTTCATAACTTCACTCAAAAATCCAATTTTTTCCTTTCCCAGGTCACCTTGGATTTTTCACTCAAAACCTCGATTTTCCACGCCTTAAGCGACCAACGAGTCCAAACGTTTGTCAAAATTGTTAATTTCATTATTTCTAAACGACTGATGACAATTACGAGATACATCTCGATCAACTCTCCTCTCTTTGTTTTGTGTGTTTTATTTTTCACAATGTTTATTATACTTCTCTATGCCTTACTAATATGTTCGGTGAAAACTTTGCATTCAGGTTTTGATAAAATTTAATTTTCTAAAAACTTGAGGCAATGTTCTGTTTTGGTATCCTTCCAATGCTTGACATAGGATATCATCTTCAAATTAAAAATCTAAAAATTATTTTATTAAAATCTTTCTCCATCTTCTAGAGTTACGTAGAAAGTTTTGAATTCATTATGAAAAACTTGGATTTTCTATTTGAAATAACATGAATAATGACTATTTAAAAGTCGAGCAACCAAAGACTAAAATCACTTATGGCTAGATGGTATTGATTTAAGGTGTCATGGAGGTATTAATCCTTCCTCACGCATAACTGACTCCCAAACCCTCCTAATGAACTTTAGAATACATAGACCATAAAATCGGATCCCTAAGTTTCGTAACTCTAGGTACTAGTTTTAACAAATTTCTATTCATACCTAGCCCAAATGATCGATGACGACTCCAAGTTTTAAGCTACTTCATGTGGCTCTCAAAGGTTAATTGAATGATTAATTTGTAGATGATTTTCCCATCTTAAATAATGGAAAACACTCATTTCTCACTTGATCACACTTAAATCCTAAACAAAGGATATTTTTAAGTTGAACATCCACTCGTCGTCACATGGTGACAACTTGGCAATTCCACTAGGAGCTTAATCTCAGAGAGTTAGGCTTACAACTTGCCATATTTTATCCAAGTTTTGGTTTTCTCAGCTTTTGTTCATTATTTATTTATAATCTTATTCCTTCATTTTCTTTGTACATAACATTTATTTGTTAATATCTCTTGTGTGCTTGTTTCTTTTGTGATTCCTACGGGTTTTCTTTACCGTAATAAAAATATTGATTCTTTTGAAATGAAACATAAAAGGAGTAAAACAAAAGGTTTGTTGTTTCCCTGACACACATTATATTGTATTTTCTCTAGAGAGAGATAAAAACCTTTATTAGGTGAGAGTAAGCTATTTGCCTTAGATGGTGATCATTCATAGGCTAGCAATATCTTAGGGTGTAAATTACCTATGTTTTCCTGGTATTCTACTTATCCTATGGGCATAAGGAAATGCATCCACTTGAATCGAACTTGTTTCACTAAGCTTGCAATGGGCTAGGATCAGGGTGTGTTAGCTATCCTTATCGAATTGAGGAATGATGAAAGAACCAATCTAGAGTCAAACCTAAAGAATAAGACACTTAGGGAAACATTTCTTACCTTTTTACTCCCTTTTATCATTGTTATGTGGGTGATAATGAACGAACATCATCTTCAACATTTGTATTTTCTACCTTATAAGACGTCGTGAATTTTAATAATTTGTTAAGGCAAGTTGTTATGTTGTTCAACAAATGGTTAATGCTTATTTTGTTTCCTTTAAGTGATAACATATATATGTTGTCACTAAAGCTCCCGTTCAAGGTTTGATATCATCTTAAAGGGAACAAAATCTGGCCAGTTAAGTCATTATGCTGTCCGATCGATGGCTTAACACTTATCGATCAGTAGATGATGATGAATGAACTTCTTTATCTAAATCACTAGTTGTGTCCTAAGAGGCTCCATCTCATCTCATTATTGACAAAATTAACTTGATTAGGCTATCATATTGTCCGACCAACAAACTTGGCACCAAGCTATCAATGGATAGTGGCGAACAAATATAATTGTCATATGAATTAATCCTTAAAGACATCGTATCGTTTTAATAGGGATAATTTTGACTTGAACATGTCGTTATGTAGTTCACAATAGTCTAAATTTTGGCGAGCAAATGATAACACCTGTTGCCTCTCTGTATTTGCCCTAAAGCATCATGATGTTGTCGGGGCATTTGGATTGAAACAGAGATTCCAATATAGATTAGATCTAATTCGAAGTAATGCTACGAACTAAACCTACATGCTTTTGCCCAAGAGCATCATAGGATCCTTTATACGAGTATACTTTTATCAAGCATTATTAATAAAAATGACTAAGCATTTTTCATTCCATCTTTTGTGCCCATCTTCATTTTTTGTCAATTACTTAGACTTTCTTTTTTCTTAAAAAAAATTTTTGCCTATATTTTTCTTCTTTATATTTTTAAGCATCCAGATGAAAATGAAATGAGTGTTCATGCTGGGACTCAGAAAATCAATTTCAAGCAACTAATCTAAACCGATGAGGTCGAATTTGAGAGGGATTTTGAGGAGAACACTATGTTACCGGATTTATTGAGATTAATTAAACATGAAGAGAAATAAATCTTGCCTCATGAAGAACTAACTGAAATAATAAACATTAGGATAGAGAAAGATCAAAAAAAGGTCAAGATATGAACCTCTACAAAACCATTAACTCAGTCCAAATTGATCAACCTAATCCTAGAATACTAAGAAGTATTTGCCTGGTTTTTCCAAGACATGCCCAGGCTAAACATCGACATAGTGGTTCACAAACTTCCCTTAAAACTCAGGTACAAACCTATACAGTAAAAAGTTAGGAGAATGAAACCGTTGATGCTTCTGAAGATTAAAAAAGAAGCAAATAAGCAATTTGGCACGAGATTTCTCGAGGTAGCCGAGTATCCCAAATGGGTAGCCAACATCGTCTCAATCTTTAAAAAGGATGGTAAGGTGCGAATGTGCGTAGACTATAGAGACTTATACCAAGCTAGCCTTAAAGACAACTTTCTTTTGCCTCATATTGATACCATAGTAGATAACACTGCTAAAAATTCCCTAATTTCTTTCATGGACAGATTTTTAGGCTACAATCATATTAAAATATCATTTGAAAAGATGGAGACAATGACTTTTGTGACATGAGTACATTCTACTACAAGGTTATGCCCTTCAGACTTAAGAATATCAGGGTAACTTACCAAAGGGCAATGGTAACACTATTCCATGACTTCATACACAAAGAAATAGAGGTTTATGTGGATGATATGATTTCCAAGTCCTCAAAAGAGATTAAACATGTTGCTAATCTTTGCAAACTCTTTAAATGGATGTACAAATATCAACTCAAACTAAACCCAATCAAGTGCACCTTTGTTGTTATCTTCGGTAAGCTATTAGGCTTCCTTGTGAATGAACGAGGAACTAAGGTTGATCCTAACAAGGTAAAGGCTATCCAAAACCTTCTACCGCCTCATATTAAAAAAGAAGTAAGGAGTTTCATCAAGAGATTAAACTATATAGCCAGATTCATATCTTATCTAATCGATAAATGTGATACAATCTTTTGCCTACTTCAAGACCAAAACCCTGGTGAGTGAAATGATTAGTTACAACAAGCTTTTGACAAGGTCAAGTGTTACTTGTCAAGCCCGCTAGTGCTTGTACAGGTACCCGATCAATCATTAGTCTTATATATGTCAATTTTTGACAAATCCATCGGTTGTGTATTGGATCAACATGACGGGTCAAGAAAGAAAGAAGAACTTATCTACTACCTAAGTAAGAAATTCATTGAGTATGAAAATAACTACTTCGTATTCAAAAAGTTATGTTGTGCTCTGGCTTGGATAGCTCAGAGGTTAAGGCAATACATGTTATACCACACCACATGGTTGATTGCCAAACTAGACCCTATCAAGTACCTATGCAAGGCTCTTACTTTGTCAGGAAAGTTAGCTTGGTAACAAGTCTTGCTTTCTGAATATGACATCATTTATGTGAGTCAAAAAGCCATTGAAGATTGTGCGATAATTAGTTCTTGGCAAGCTAAGCCGAAAAGGATTATGAACCATTGGATTTCAAATTCCTAGATGAGGACCTAATGTGCATGTCAAAAGCAGAAAATGGTATTGATTGCAGCCAAACTTGGAAAATGTATTTCAATAGAGCCTCAAATGCATTGTGGCATAGAATATCTCACCAAATAGAGATTACTTTCCCTCCACCACTATATTGAACTTTGATTGCACCAATAACGTAGTCGAATACAAGGTATGTGTATTGAGGCTTTACACAACCATCGAGAGGGGCATTAGGACTTTACAAGTGTATAAAGACCCTGCCTTAGTAATTTATTAACTTCAAAAAGAATGGGAAGCATGGGATGCTAAGTTGTTCCAATACGGGAGGCTAATCAATGAATTAAAACAATAATTCGATGAAATCAGCTTTTAACATTTACCTCGAGAAAAGACACAAGTGGTAGACGCTTTAACGACCCTAGCTTTTATGTTTGAAGTAACTCAGGAGTCAAAAGTCACACCCATCCAGATAAGTATTCATGAAGCTCTCGCCTACTACCATAGCATAGAAGAAGAAAAGGATGGGCTGATGTGGTACCATGACATTCTTTCTTACATTCGAGATCAATAATACCTAGAGCACACTATAGAAATTGATAAGCGAACCATCTAATGACTGTCTACAAGTTTCATTTTGGATGATAAACTCCCGTACAAGAAAAGCTGGGATCAAACATTGCTCCGATGTGTGGACGCTCCTCAAGCTAAGAGAATTGTGGAAGAGGTCCATAAAGGAATATATGGTACTCATGCTAATAGACACAAAATGGCAAAACAAGTCATGAGGTCTGGATATTATTGGTCGATGCATGAAAAAGACTCATAGACTATGCTTGGAAGTGCCCCAAGTGCCAAATCTATGCGGACAAAAACTATGTCCCACCTTCACCTCTGCATGTCATGATGGCTCCAGTCCCACCTTCACCTCTGCATGTCACACCTCTGCATGTCCTCTGCATGTCATGATGGCTCCAGTCCCACCTTCACCTCTGCATGTCATGATGGCTCCACGGCCTTTCTCTATGTGGGGCATGGATATGATTAGACCTATTACTCCCAAAGTTTCGAATTGCCATCGTTTTATTTTGGTTGCCATTGATTATTTAAATAAATAGGTAGAGGCAGCCGCATATTCCAACATCATTAGATCTGTTGTGTGGAAGTTTGTGAAACAAGACATTATTTGTAGATATGAACCCTTTAAACAAATCATCACGAATAATGCATGCAATTTAAACAACAAAATAATGAAAGCAATTTGCTCTTAGTTCAAGATCAAGCACCATAATTCTATGCCATTCTGTCCAAAAATGAATGGGGCAATTGAAGCAACTAACAAAAACATTAAGAAAATAGTCGAGAAAATGGCAGAAACTTATAAAGATTGGCACAAAAAGTTACCCTTCTCATTGCATGCCAATCGTACAATAGTTTAGACTTCCACTAGAGCTACCTTATTTTCCTTAATCTATGGGATGGAGGCAGTTTTACCCATCGAAGCCAAAATCCCTTTACTCAAAGTCTTAATGGAATCACAGCTTAAAAAAGCTAAATGGATCAAGAATCGATACGAGAAACTTAACCTCATCGATGAGAAGAAAGTGAAAGCTATTTGTCATAGCCAGATGTATCAGAAATGTATGATGAGAGCTTATAACAAAAAAGTGCACACTTGCCAGTTTCGAGAAAGAGACATAGTACTCAAAAAGATTCTCCCAACTCCTAAAGATATGTGTGGAAAATAGACTCCAAATAGGAAGGTCTCTATGTGGTTAAGCAAGCTTTTTCCTATAAACTGATGATTCTAACCAATGTCTATGACAATGACTTGCCCAACCCTGTTAACTCTAATTCTTTTAAGAAGTATTATGCTTAAGAAGGTCCTTCGAACGAAAATTTACTTGGAAGGTCAACCTAAGCATCCAAACCTTACCCTTGTCTGAACCTAATCAAGGCCAATACTAACATAATAGGACCGTATTCCATTAAAATTCCAAATTTTAGCCTAACCTCCTCATCAAAATACCAAATGCACTTCTACCTGATCTTGGAGGAAAAAGATAGTGTTTACCTCAGTTTAAGGCAATTACCATGTGGCAAAGGTTACTCAAAGAATGGCTGACACCAAGAAAGTTGGTTATTTGAGGGAAGTGTATAGAAATTCTTAACAAAAGATTCATGTCATTAGCAACCAAAAAAAACTGACTACTGGAAAATTTAATTTTTCAACTTTTTGTACCTTCTAGAATGTTCAATGAATTATATTCATTTCATTCAAAAAATAAAACACAACCATTTTCTCTCCTAAATCTCCTTTTTCAAATTTGCATACTATATTGCATCATGCTTGTTGTATAATTGATAATGCTTGATAAATTACAGAAAATTGATAATGGGATTTCTTAGTATTACTTCAAAAACAATAAATTTTTGTAGGGAGATCTTCTCAAATTCAAAAAGCAAGAATGGATTCTAGAACCACAACCAAACTTACCCTTTAGACTTCTTCCATGGTGAAAAACATGATTAAAAATGTCCCTCAATAAACCTTAGCCAAAAGGTAGAACCAAATCAATAATCCTTGATCCCTACTTTCAAAGCACATTCCTATCAGTCAGTTCCAAGCATGCTAAGAACTAATTCACCAAGTCTATTAACTAATTAATATGAGCCAATCAAACTCAAGAACTTTCTAAGCATCATGGGTCACCTTACCTACAAAAATTACCTTACCATTCGAAAAAAGTATTCTAAACATTGGCAAACCTTAAAACATAAGAAACCTAAAAATGAAAAGCAATTTATAACTTCGAAGCCAATTGCTATATTAGGCTTTTAAATCATTACCTTTACATCATTTCAATATGCATTTATATCTTCATGCATCATTCATGCAATAATTAACAACTTTCAAGTACAAACTCCTACTCATGAAAGTTAAACTAGTAAAGAACCTCAGGTAGAAATTCTTATTTTTGAAAAGCCCCAAAAGGCTCCAGGTAAGGTACGTAAACTCATATCCTTTTAGTCCACAAGGAGCTAGACGGTTTTCTTTTTTAGTTCACAAAGAGCTGTACGTCTTTTCCTTTTAGTCCACAAAGAGTTGGACATTTTTCCCTTTTAGGCTAGAAAGAGTTGGACGCTTTCTCTTTTTAGTCCACAAAGAGCTGAACACTTTTTCCTTTTTAGTCCACAAAGAGTTGGACACTTTTCCTTTTTAGTCCATAAAGAACTGACACTTTCTCTTTTTCTTTTTCAGTCCACAAAGAGCTAGATGTTTCTTCCCTTTTAGTCCATAAAGATTTAAATGCCCACCTGCCTCAGTCCACAAAAAGTTCGATGCCTACTTGCCTCTATCCACAAAGAGCTGGATGCCTACCTACCTCAGTGCATAAAAAGTTAGACACTGACCTACCTTAGTCCACAAAGAGCTAGACGCCTACCTACCTCAGTCCACAAAAAATTAGACTCTTACCTACCTTAATCCATAAAGAGTTAGATGCTTACCTACCTCAATCCACAAAGAGTTGGACACCTACTTACCTCAGTCCACAAAAAGCTAGACGTTTACCTACCTCAATCACGAAAAGTTAGGCACCAACCTACCACAATCCACAAAGAGCTAGATGCCTACCTACCTTAGTCCACAAAGAGTTGGACGCCTAGCTACCTCAGCCACAAAGAGCTAGATACCTATTTATCTCTAACCATAAAGAGTTGGATGCTTATTGAGTCAGTCCACAAAGAGTTGGATGCATACCTACCTTAATCCATAAAGAGCTGGACACCTATCGCGTTAAAGCCCATATTAGCTAGCACCTGTCTGGGGGTTCAAACTTAGGACACTATAAACCTAGTAGAGAGGTTAAACCTTACAAAACTCATTAAAATTTTCTTATAAGTCAGGACCACTGCTAACATACTCTACCTATCTCAGCTTAATAATAACTATATCTCCATTTTCCTATATGCACTCATAAGGCAATGTTATATCTTACATAAAATTGCGTTTATTTGTCTTTGCCTTGTTCCTGATTATTGCCACATACCCTTTTATCTTCGAGCGATGCGAAAAAAACGTGCATAACTTAAAAGATATATATATATATATATGGTGAGTGGTTATGTTGGTCAAAGCCTTTGGGTTATCCCTTGATGGAGATTTAAATTAGGTATAATATGAAGGAAAGAAAGACCATCGGGCGAATCACTCACCCTACTAGTCTCAAAAAGCTACCATAAGGTGATTATAAATTTAGAGTCGCCATCAATCATTTTGGCTAGGCATGATCAAATGCCTATTGAAAACAATGCTTTGAGTTACGTAATTCACTACATCAATTTCAAGGTCTGCATGGTCTAAAGGTTCATCAGTTGGGTTCGAGAAATGGTTATGCATGGAAAAGGATTAGCACCCCTATATTGCCAAAAGTTGGTACCTACTAATCATATCTCACTTCGGTTTTAGTTTAATTGGTTTCACTTTAAAATTATTTCGATAAATCCCCTTTAATGCATGAAATTTTGTAAATTATAGATCCAAGTTTTGAAAGAAAATTGACATCACCTATGCGCCCCGGAGATGTGAAAAACATAAGGATTTTAGATAAAAATAATCTCCGGATTAAAATTTATAAATTCAGATATTCCATGTTAAACACTGGTTGTAATTTTTTAAAATAGTTTTTAAAATATGAATGCACGATAATCACTATAAAAGGGAAATATATTAGTAAGACGAAAAAGAATGTAATAATATCACATAAAAATAATCACACAAAAAAACATAAGAAAGGAAGGACGATCGGAATGTATTTTATAGTTGTCTTCGATTATTGAAAAATAACCAGAGTGACAACTTTGAGATACTTGTTGGATTCAACTATAACTTGGGGGATAGAAAAAAAGTTTTAATTAAAATGGTTAGGGATATCTAGGAGAGAGAAAATCTTTGGATTTTGATTGGAAAGAGGGGTTGGAGTATCCCCTTAGAAAACAAGGTTGGATTATCCCCAATGGTATGATTTTATATATATTTTTAAGGAAGTTTGATTAGGAATCCCAAAAAGATCCCAAAAAGAGAAAATTTAAGTTTTGAATGAAAAGCAGGGTTAGTGTATCCCCTTGGAGAAATGGAGTTGGCGTTTTCTCATAAGTAAAAATTTTATGTTCTTTAAAGAATAATTTAGGTAAAAAGGTATTTTGAAAACAGAACCCAAAAGTTTAAAAATAAATTATTCTTTTTATTTTAGCCTTGATACGAGTCTAGAGGGCTTGTATTGTATTGCGTAACTCCATGGAAAGTCAATCGAATACACTCAAGATGTTTGAACATCTCGATAAAGGTGGCTCGAGAAATTGGGTTGAATTTAATTCCAAAAAATAGAGGACAAAATCATCCTGTCTCCCTTTCTAAATTTATTTTGAGTAAATTCGGAGGTCTTAGGAGTCAGATGAGGTACCATTGAAAGGGTTACTCAATAAAGTTTAATATAAAAATATTCCAAAAAGCCTATAATATAGCTATCTAGGTGGAATTAAATTTTTGAGATTAGGTTTAATTTGATACTAGTAGCATGTATAGGGGAAAAGACATACTGGACTTTGGAAAATCGTCCTAGACTCATTCGATATCATTAAATCACAAACGATATCTTTCTAGAAAGGGATTTTCATAAAATATCTAGAAAGAATATTTAAAGAAATTTCAAAAAATCATCTGGTGGGCCGAGATGGCCTAAACAGAATGCAATTCATTGGTTCCAAGGGTTCTGTACAACAAAAGTTCAAAAAATCATAACGCTCACATCCAAAATTGTACGGGAGGAAACAAGGCACTGCTAGAAAGGCAATCTAATGTTTTTTCAAGGAAAAATATTAGAAAATTCCAAAAAAATGCATTTATTCTTGAAAATTATTTTTTAATGGTCGGCGTAGTTCTGCCAGAGCAAAAACAAAGAAGTTTTTCAATATTTTCAAGTTCTTTAAGACTATACTTGTGCCAAAGACGTCAGAACATTCATGCAAGAAAGAAATGGGTGACATAGGCATCGTAAGTTCATTCCACAATCCCAGAATAGTTTGGGATGATGAAACAACCCATTGACCATGCCACAAATGAGGGTATTAAACTCAAGATCAAGGCTTAATATTTTTTTAACAAATAAGAGGATTATTTTTCCAAAAAAAAAATTGAGCTTATTCAACCATTAATCCAGACGTAGAAAGTTTGATTTATCCCCAGGATTGGACTACTAATTTAGTGAAAACATTAAATTTATGCTAGTCTCCATCTATTTGAGTTAAATAGACTTAAGTTAGGATTTTTTGAAAATCTAATTTTTGGCAACTAACAAGCATACATTTTGACAAAAAGGTTACGAATGATATGCAACATACACAACAAGAGAACATGAAAAACACATTCAAACAAATAGATATGATATTTTGATAATGGAAAAGGTGGCAAAAATGTAAGGTGATGACAAATAAGATGCATGAGAATGTTAGCATAGATGATAATATGAACATGTATAAACTAGGGAAAAAATCATGGTGGAATCTTTAAAAAGACATTTTTATTTCATGGAATTGACCAACATGGAAGAAAATGCATGAATATGCTCAAAACATATTAAGATGATCATTCGAGTATGAGTTGAACATGTGAAGGTGGATGAAATATGACAAGAAATGCATGAACAGAGACTATTGTGACAGTGAAAATAGAGCATGGCGTGTTTGAGATTAAAGAAATAAGATTAAAACAATAAAAAACAAAATCAAGGACTTTTAGTTAGAAAAAGGAAAAAAATACGATTATAGAAATAAGATTAAAACAATCAAAAACAAAATCAAGGACTTTTAATCAAGAAAGGAAAAAAAAATACACATGTAACAACCCATACCAACAAAAAATGACAGAAAAGCTCACAGCAATATAAGAACTGCACTTGTTCAATCTATTTCACCTAAAAAGATGAAAAATAAAATCAAAGAACCGTTTTAAAAATTTTTTGAAAAAGATGGGAAAAAAATGGAACAGGCTAAAAAAAAATGAAAGAAAAACTTGCAACAATGGAAGTAATTAAATATTTTAAAAAATCCACACCAAAAAGAACTTGTCCAAATCTCTCGACAACCAAATAAGCCCATAAACCTTTCTCGCCCAACCCAAATAAAAATCCAATTTGAATAAAACAATTCTCACCTAATGACTCCACAATTAATTTAGGCTCTCAAAAATTAAAAGTCCGACGCATAAAACCCATATTGAATAAAATAATTGCCCATTGTGATTAGTCTAAAACAAACTTAAACCCAATGAAACACCGGTCAAACAATTGTTTATAAACTAACCTAATAAAACTTAAAACTGCTGTCAAATTGTATTTTAAAAAACAGTCTGTCAAACAATTGTTTAATTTCGAATTCATTGTTTACAGATACTCTCTCTGATTCTAAGATTGTCCAATAAAAATCACTGAAGTTTGTAATACGATCCGTTTATAGTAAAAAAAATGATACGCTATAAAATTAAAATTTAATATATAATAAATTATTTAAATATTAAAATTTATATTAATATATAATACAATAATTATAATAAATGATTATACTATAAAAATTATATAAATTTTAAATATATAAATTATCAAATCAAGAAATCACGTTGGATTAGCTTGCTGCAAGAGGCATTTGATTGAGATTTAAATACACGAATAATTCGTGCGAACTGATGCATATGAAGATAGACGTCCTGGTGACTACAACAATTATAAGCTCAATAACTTAAAGATTAATTAGCTTGTTTAAAATAATTCTTTTTTTATTCAAATTATTATAGCCGGTGAGGCGGTGATGGACAAATTTTCTACATAATATATATATATATAGATATATATTGGCCATAACTTTTTTTAATATAAGCTGCAACACTTCGAAGTTATTTTGTTACTTTATGAGATGCCACAAAGCATAAAACCAAGCCGAAAACATGAAGAGAAACCAATAAATTTGCCGGTCATTTAAAAGGAAAATCACCTTCTTTTCAACCCCTGGCAACAAAATCACCGTCGCCACCGCCACCAACCCTCCGCCGATCCTCAACTCTCCCTCCCGCCATGAAACTCTTCTCCCAAAACCCAATCCGTCGCCCGTCTTACGTTCCCCCGTGGTGGCCTCTGCTTGTCTCATACTAACTATGGGGTCGTGGCTACGCACGCGCCGCAGCCGCTGTTTTTTCCTCTTACTTTGCTCTCCTCTTCTCATCCCTTTTCTCTGCGCCACGTTGCCCCTCCTTTGTGTAGCCCAAGTCTGTTTCCTGATTTGTAGGAGGAGAAGAAGGATCGGAAATGCGGCTGCGGCGGCGCAAGGAGATGAGGAGAACTGGCTGCGGCGATGTGAAGAGGGTTGTTGCGGAGAAGGAGAAGAGAGGGAAGTTGGGCTGCTACAGAGGTATTTGGAAGATCAACTAGCGCTCGTTGGATCTGTTTACGGCTGTGGCGATGACTCTGATGATCATCAAGATGGTGATCCTAATCTTGATTGTAGAGGTCCACTTTTGAGCTGATTGTAATTTTTCTTTTCGGTTTTTCTTTTTTTTGTAAATTATTTAATTAATGTAATTATCAGATCTAGAAATCACATTGGATTAGCTTGCTGGAAGAGGCGTCTGGTTGAGACTTTGAGATTCCAATTTCCAAACCAGCAATGGATGCGCAATTGGGCACACCCTTGTTATTAGAGGAGTTAATGGTTGGGTAGGGTCCGAAAATTTTTTGAATCTCTTGTTTTAGAGTTAGATTTGATTCAATTGATAAATTCAAATCATTATAAAAAATATAAAAAATATTTTTATATTAATATTTTTATATTTAATATTATTTTTATTATTTAATAATAATTAAAATTAAATCAATTTAAATCAATAAAAATAAAATTTAGATAAACTTAATGAGGATTGAGCTTGGGGCTGCCCGACCCTGAATCTAAACTTATAGCATTAAAAAACATGTTGGCTTTTATAACAGGGAAAATGATAACTTGTCTCGCCTGGCTAAGGTAAAATTTATAAAAATGTGTTATATAACTAATAAATTATTTTTGAAATTTAATGAAATAATACATTAAATATAAAAATTTTAAATTAATAATAAAATATAAATAATATATAACTAATAAATTTTAAATTTTAATAAAATATTATATTAAATATAAAAATATTTATAATTAATAAATTATTTTTGAAATTAATCAATGTGAACGAGCAGCAATTAAACAAATTAAATTATTTAAGTTTTTACTTAACAAGCGAATTATATACCATATGCAAACCGTCAAAATATGTAAAATTCAATTTTTCTTTCTATTTGGGTCACAGGTACGTGATAATATATATTCAAGCCAGTGTATTTATTTTGATTCGTTAATATTAAATATTATTATGTAAATATAATATTAAAAAATTAAAAATAATATTATATGAATAGATAAATATTTTAAAATTTATATAATATAAATTATGAATATACAAAAATTTATATAAATATAAAATATTTTAAATATAATTATAATAAAATAAAATATATAAATATAATAAAAATACATAAATTTTCACATAAACATTAATCAAATTTATTTTATAATTTAAAAATAAAAAATACTTGAAATCGAATATAAATTTATATATTAACTTTTACATGCTCTTAATCATCAAGTTAAGGGGTTGTCTTAAATAAAAATTATAAATAAAGTACTTTCTCTAATTAAAAAAAAAAAAAAAAACTAAAAATCATGCCTAACCGCACTGGAGTTGGTGTGGTCGTTGAGTGCGCACTCGCCGACTTACCACAAAAGGCATTTCGTTTCCTTCTTTATTCTAATTTTTTAATTTTTAGAATTTTGCTGTTAGTTCATAAAATTACCGTATTGAAAGTTTGGTTCGGGTAAGTCCTTTTCTAGGTTTTCATTTAATTGTACAATAATTTTATTTTATAAGTAAAATAAGAAATTTTAAATTAGAGTATGGACTTAGATCAACAATATAATATTTATATTAATATACGACTAATGCAATATTTTAATTTAATTGAATTAGTAAAATATGTTGGAAATTAGTTTTATAAAACATGTTTAATGGGTACTTATGGAGCCAAATTTAATGTAGGACCAGCTCTCATTTGTTGTTAAATAATTTTTTTAGATTTTGTACTTTAATATGATTAATTTAACATAAAATATTAACATGTTTAAAATTAATTATCGATGAAAGAGAAATTGATCTCAAAGGACCTTTAGGTGGCAAAATGATAAACCTAAAAATTCTCACATATATGATATTTTACAAGCTTTCCTTGTGATTTGAGTTGTGAGCTCGAAGACTCGGGTTTAGGTAATTGAAAAATATTTTGATATTTAATCCTTTTCTGATCAATAATTTTTTGTTCCTAAATATCTCAGTACATGAATTAGTACATTAGTTAGGGTGATATTCATGAATGCTATTATGTACATTCATGAACTTTGAGTAATCATCAATTATGTACATACATGAATTTTATTATGAATATTCATGAATTTTGATTATTCATGAATTTGAATATTTATGAATCATGTATATACATGAATAGTATTATGTAAATTCATGAATTTGAATATTCATGGACTATGAATATACATGAATGATATTAAATATAATCTTAAATTACATCAATACATTCATGAATGTGAATAGTCATCATAATGAATAAATATTTATGTACTATGCAAATTCATGTATCTTGGGTAATTAATATTTAAGCTTTTTAAGTCCTATAAATAAATGCTTTTAAGAGTTAGAATAATCATCCAATTTATTTGAAAATTCTTAAGCTCATTTCTTTCCCCAGTTGTTTTTGTTTTCCCAAGATCTTTGCCTTCTTTTCATTTCTTCTACTTTAGAGTTTAGGAATTTCTTATTATAGAGAGAGAACTGTGTAAAATTTCATAGTTTGTGGACCTTGAAAAGAGTACAACCTGTGAAGGTGATGTTATTGAAATACTGGGAGGCAATTACTTATATTTGTGCACATCAAGTGACTAGCAAATTTGTCTTAAAGATAAAGGGTTTAATCTTTGGCAACAATGATAAGTTCTTTATTCGTCTTTGTTTTTTACAATAAACTTTTTTCAACAAAGTTTTATAAATATATAAAATAATTTCCAACAATCTTAAGGCTAAAATTCTTCTTTTATTTGTTTATTTGTTCTTTTTGTTGGCTATTTGATGACCAATATTTATTTATAAATATTAGTGCTAAAATCAATGGCTTAATTATTGTTATATTAGTGGTTGATTGATATTCCATGCATATTCACGCCAACATTCTAATTAATTATAATATTAATGCTAGTATTTAGTTAAATCGTGATTAAACAAATATCTTAATTTATTATTATATTAGTGTTTGGTTTTAATTAGGTTACTTATATATTGGTTTTGATAACATGACATCTACTTCATCTCAAACTTAAAAAAATGTTGAGGCTTAGACTTCTTCATAAGGGAGGGTTCCACCATCACCCTTAGTGCTGCATGGTAAGACCTGAAAAGTTGATTGGTCAAACTTTAAGAAGTCACAACGAAAGGTGGTGTTCTATTAAACCACCTCAAATTTGGCTAAGTTCAAGAGCACCTCAAAACTTGTGAGAGAGGTAATTTTTAGTGGTCAATTATCTCCTTCATAAAGTAACCCACAAGAAGTTTGAAAAAGTTTTATATGAATTGTGGAATGAAAGGAGACTTTCTTTCAAATACCTCAAAATGTGGGGCTATCGTAGTAAACTAGCAATACTTTATCTTAAAAAGGTCAAGATAGTACCTAAAATTGCTAATCAAGTCAACATCAACAATCGAGTTCAAGCTATGTTTGGTGCATCATGTGATAGAATTACGGCCTAGTCCTTGAGGGCAAAAGAAGGACATGTGGGAAAATGTGTGGGAAAATGTTAACTCTGTGCAACAAGGGAACTCAAGTGTGATCTTAGTGTTGACGAGGGCATCGACCTAGTAAGCTGGGGAAAGTGTCATGGCCTAGTATTGGCATGCCTTGATGCTATCATGACTAACACAATGAGAAGTAGTGGACAAGACCATGTCCATTGGATTATTGATCCTTGATAGTGCAATAAGTGGCACGAGCCCCATAAGCAAACCCTTTATATATGGATTTTTGAGAGGAAAATGAAAGTTGATGAAGCAATTGATATATTCAAACCAGTAGGCCTTTATTTTCTTGTTTTACGCCAACACAGAAAAATTATTTTTAAATTAAAATAATATTAATTATAAAATATATAAATATTAATTTAAAAATAATTTTTAATATTTTTAATGGGATGAATAGTATATTAGGGCTTATGGGTTAGGCAAAATCAAATTCAGACTTAAACTTAAAATTAAAAAACTTTTTGGGCGGCTACTTATGGAAATCTATATTTAGTATAATATATATATATATATATATATATAGATAAACATGAATTTAGTATACAATATGTATATTTAGTATATTTCTAAACTGTCATAGTAAATATTTTTATTATTAATAAAATTTATCCAATTTATAAGTAAGAACTTTAATTTCACTGAAGTCTTTTATTAAATATATTTATTTGATGATAAACAAAAAAGAATTGAATTTTATATTATTTTATTTTATTTCAGAATTTTAAAATTTTTGTTAGTCTTAAAATATAAATAATCCATTTGATAAAAATAAAAGATTCAAAATTTATATTGGCTTTTTTAGTTTCATAATTTTAATTTTATATCAAAATTAAAAACAATATATTTTAAATTTGAACATTGAAACAAATTGTATATGTTAAGGCATTTTTAATTTTAATCATTTCTAAAATATATAATTACATATTTTAAAATAAATAAAATAACGAGTATTTACGTATGACATATATGACAACAAATATTATTATACATATCTAAAATATTAGTATATATATTATTTTAGTATATACATCTAGTATATTTATTAAAAAAATAAAAGAGATATATAAAATATTTCAAAGGAAAAATAGTAATCTTAAATAGTGAGACAGAGCAGAATAAGTATTCACCGAAATTATCTCGTTCCTCATCACCTTTGCTTTAAAAAGAAAAATAAAACTCTTCATTTAAAACAGATCGATGCGAAATCTCTGAAACTAATCGAATTTTGTCATCCCTAACAACGAACGTAATTTTAATGAAAATTTAAACAAAAATTTCGCATCAAAAATCAAATTAATAATAATAAAAATGTCAATTTCCTCTCTTATGACTACAATCGAACCGGCCAATTGTTCTCCCAGGTCCGCTAAGATACACTCCTGACCTTAAAAATGACTGAGACCGACCGCTGTACCATCTTAATATGCAGAACGAACGATGCAATTTTATTTTATTTTATTTTATTTTTTAACTGACCTTAGCTGAGCTCCTCCCTCGCCTGCTTGCATCTCTTCCTTTCTATTTTTTTGCCTGTGAGATAAGCAAACTAAGTTATTTAAGTTTTAAATTATTAATTAAAAAAATAATGCATAAAATATATTTTTATGGTATGTTACGGGAAATTAAGCTTCAATATAATTTTAAATATTGAATTTTAAAAATTATTAATTTTACAATTTTAATTTTATTAATATAAGTTTTTTATTCTAGATAGATCTTAATAAAATTAAAGAGGTATATTAAAGATTTCAAATTTTGTAATTATGAAAAAAGATAATTTAGTTTAAATAAAAATTTTTTTAAAAAAGTAAAATTAACTTATATATTATAAATTTTAGTGATAAGTAGCAATCTGCCTGCTTATTTCATTCAATATTAAAGATTTTCTATTAAGTACATATTTAAAATTTTCCTTTTTCAATATATTATCTAACACACATTTCATTATTATTTATTATTGATCAAAATGTTTAATTTGCTTTGCTTTTTAGATAAATTTAATATTTATTATTATCATTAAATGTTCGATTTACCCTTTCGGTGAATCTCTCCCCATATAGCACAATTCAGACGTAATCAAATAGAAGTACGAATTTTAAGTGTCCTCAACTTATGTGACCATGCTGATAATGCTCTGAGCTGACAAAGGTGTCCAAACGTGGAAAATTCATCCAAACATTCTTCAATTTAAAACCTGATTCTAATAAAAAAAAAAAATCAACGATTCGAAGCCTATCCAACCTAAATGGCAATTAATTCAAACTCAAAGTATTTAAATTTAAAATAATTAAATAAATTAATCTAAAATGATTTCGATAGAAATATTAATAAATCAGATCGAATCAAGTTAAATGAACCTCTCTATAATATTGACAACATACATACTTGTTAAAGTTTAACTCTATCCAAATATGAGCTTTTAAGTTCTGTCGAGACTTGCATGTATGAATAATCCAAACCTGATAACATTTAGACTATACCTTACCTTTAAATGTTGGAACCAAAATTTGACCATTGTTTTAATGAACTTTATTTTTTTATCTAAACTCATTTTTTTAACTTAATATTTTTATCAAAATTTATTTATATATATCAAATAACCTTTGAACATAAATGAATAAACTAACCGTTGAATAAGTTTAGACCTAAACTTAAATTGATTAAAATTAATAATTTAAGCTAAAATTGATTCAAATCCGAACAATGCAAAATCCAGACCACTGAAATTTTTAATAATCCAAAATCATTAACCCATTTCAATTATCATCTCTAGTTGCATAAAAGTTACAATTGGCGGCAATTTTAGGAAGCACAGACAGGGAGGAAGCTAATAGCAAGTGGCTATCTACACAATTAGTTTGCACGTGACTGATATTACCATTTAAATGTCTACCCAAGGCAAGTTGGGCATGCAGATAATGATAATCACGTGGCGTTGCAGTTAAGTTGGTGACACTTAGAGATGAGAATTTAGTAAGTTCAGGTGAATTTAGATTAGATCATTTGAAGTTTGAATTTATTTAAATTTAAATTTTTTTGAATTTAGATTTATTCAGGTTCAGATCTGTTCGAGTTCGAGTCAATTTAGGTTTAGGTCTATTCAAGTTTGGATTCGATTTGTGTTCACGTATATTTTATATTATTTTTATTTTATATTAAATATAATTACTGTTACTTAATTCTGAATTATAAGCCTAGGCTTAAATTTGGCCTAACCTAGCTTGAAAAAAACCTTAGTTTGGTTCTATAGGCCCAGTCACAACTCAAAAAAATTTTGAATTTTAAGTTCAAGGCCAAATTTGACTTAACTCATGCATTTAAGCACAAATCATTACTTATAATATTAAAAATTTATTTTTATATTAATATTTATATATTTTATAATTATATGTAAATAAAAATATATTATTTTCTTAAAAATATTATTTCGAGCTGAGCCTTTCTGAAACTTAAAATCTGAGACCCGAACCTGATCGTCTAGTTGCTATTCTAAGTTTTACCTATGATTTTTTTTTTCATTTTTGATATGATATTATTTATTTTAGCTTTCATATTTTTTAATTTACCTTATTATTTTGTTATACTATTATCATACTCTAATTATTATTACTTGAGATAACAATAATAAAATAAGAATAATATTAAAAAAAAAAAGCCCTTAAAATTTTACTACTAACATACATTAACTTTCAATATTCAATGATCTTAACTAATTAAATTAAATAAAATGTGATAAATGGATGATATACTTTATTAATAATATTTTAGCTCATGATATGATTTATCTTTTGATAAATTATTATATTACCATATATAGACCTGTTCAAGGGTCAGGTTACTTGCTTGGCTCGGTCCAATTGAGCCCAAGCCCGAGTTCTTATATTTTTGTTCCGAATTGACTTAGCCTTACCTAGATCAATATTTTAAATTAAAATAATATATATTTTTATTTAAATTTAATTATAAAATATATAAATATTAATAAAAATATTTTTTTAATGTGTTGAACAATAATTCTAGCTTAAATGAGCAGGTTTGAGCATGTCAAATAAAGGCTTGAGCTTAAGATTTTAAAAAAATATAAATCACAGGCCAACCTAACCCATGAGCAAGTTTAATCATATATAAAATATAAATTAAATTTTTAATATTTAATTAAATTATTAAAATAATATTAAAATAAAATTGATAATTAAAGTTTTGCTTTATAAAAAATTATTTAATTATAATTTTATCATTTTTCTTTTTAATATTAAATTCAAGTTCGAATTAGGCTTTGGTTCAAGTTCTTTCAAGTTTAGATTCTTTTAGGTTTAGGCCATTTCGGGTTCGAACCATATTCAAGTTCAAATTTTTTCGAGTTCAGACCATTATCAAATCAAATTCGATTCGGGTTCGGATTAAAATTTTTTCCGAATGAGTTTTTAGACTCAAGTTCATTTTGCCACCTCTAGTGGCATTTAGTATACTTGTTGACCATCCTACTTTTTCTTCTCATAAAAATGATCCACAATTATGCAATGGTTTGCTTTAGAAAAGGGGAAACCATAGCTGGAGACTGCGGGGATGGCAATGGTCGGCTTCTTAGATGATCTGTTATCTATGGTTGCAGGTCATCAGTGGTTATAAGGCTTGAAATTTTACTTGGATGTAGGCTGGGAGTTGAAAATTCTATGGGAATGTGGAGACATGAGACTAATGGGGAAGCTGATCGCAACTTACAAATTGATGGAGAAAATTGTTGAGGTTCACATGTGAGTGAGATATCAAATATGATTAAAAGGTATGGGGAAAATGGAACCCAAAGTTCAGTTTAGTTGATTCAAGTAACCATAGTAGCATTCAGTAGATCTGGACTTTGATCTATGACCTCTCCCCTATCCCTAAAGCTTTGACTTCATTTGCACAAAAAAAAAAGTGTTGTGCAACTATAAATGCATCATATATACATGAATAATAATAATAAATATAGTTTAAGCTTTCAGATTCAAGTGATATTCAAAATTTATGTACGAGTCTTTTTGGTGTACTCCCATGGGCTCAAGTGTGGCGCACCTCGCCAACAGAGTTTGATCTTTATTCAAAAGCTGAACTATCTACCTGACCCAGCCTGTACATACCAGGCTTAGGACAAAGTTTTCACAAATTCAACCCAACCTAGTCCATGACTAGGTTTGGATTGATCTTAGTTACAATGGACATAAATCCAATACTAAATGTACATAGGTATGGCTAGTTGGAAAAAAGCCCTCCTCGACAACATTCTTTAGACATGACAAATCCTAAGCAATTGCAATTCTCACAAGTATTGTAGCAAAATTAGCACATTCTCCTATATTTCTCCTCTCCGTCTCTTTCTCAAACAACAATGCATCAATGCGGATAAGAGGAGATCTCCTATAAGGACCCAGCTCTTAGTATCCAGGTCCCTCCCAAAGCCTCGCAAACTTGTCTCTATGACCCAAGTTACCCAAGGGTCACCTGCAATCCTGCCTGCTCCCTGTCTCTATAACCCAAAGTGCTAGGACTCGTCACAAATCAGGTGTTGTCCTTTCTGGACCCCTAGGTCCTCAAGGTTTTGTTACCACAAAGGTTCACCTCCAACGGTTCAAACCTAGGACCTATCTCTTAAAGGATAGCCCTAGTCAAACAAGGTACCACTTGCACTAGCGGTATCATAATGAGGAACTATGGGTCCAAAGAGGACAATGCCTAATTGTGGCAAGTCCTAGCATTTCGACAGGAAGCAAGTGGGATCGTGGGTCTCCCTCGGATGATGCCAAGCACTCTGAGGGAAACTAGTCATTGAGACGAGGCTTCACCAGGAACCTAGGTGCTTCAATCCCTTTCTGCTTGGTTTAGATAAAACTTTGTGAAACCTTTCATACTTTAATGTAAGTGATGTAATGTACAACGACTTGATTTTCAGTTGAATAACATATATCTTTTGACTTCATTTTAGTTAAACTGTAAGTCAGCCTGTAAATGGCTTTGAAGGTGTGGTGTGCAAACCTGGTGAATAAAATTAGAAAATTCTGCAGTCTCTACACATCTACAGCATCGACCGGAAGGGATGATGCCCTGTGAAGCGGGTGCGGAAGCAAGGCTCCTGTGTAGAAACTCTTGGCATTGGTTAAAGTCTCGGGATTGTAAGAACTATCAATTGCATCAGAATTTCTGACTCCTTGACCTGGCAAACTGCCACATTTATTCTCACTGGCAGTAGGAAAATACAAAGTGAGATGCTTTCCTGAAGGTAATGATTTCAGGAGAGGTTCATTGCTTGCTGTCGTAGGGGATGCTAAAATGGAAAAGATTGCAGCTTTATTATCTTTGTCATTCTCCAAGTCATTGAAACTTTGAGTCAAGCTCAGAGATTTTGGTTTAACTCCTAATTGTTGGTCTCTAAGCTCTCTCAACTGCATTTGATACTTTGCTTTGAGCCATCTTAGTTCTTGCCTAATTTCATTCTCATAATCATTCAAGAGACCAGAATCCAATGAATTGTAGGCAGCAAAAGAGTTCCTAGCAATGCAATCACTTTGAGCGTCATCGCTTATAATTCTCTCCTCCCTTCTGTAAAATGACTGGTCTGATTTCTCACTGGCGTCATTGCAGAGGATATCCTTGGGACCTCGTGAACTTAGTTCCAGTCTTTCTCGCTGAGCCCAAATGTCAGCATAATGAATACCATCTGGTTGGCTTAATGGAACCTCTGAAACTTCTGAAACACATTGTTCCACCCCTCCAACTTGGTATGTGATCTCTTCAAAACGGCCATGGACAGCAGCACAGCTGTGCCTTGAGCATGGAAGAACTTGCAGGTTCTTGTTACCTGCACTACTCGATGATATGTAATCAGCACAATTTTGACAAAAACTTGAACTCATGCATTGTGAATTTTCATCATTGCCTGATCCCCTCTTCCAATCCGGTATTAAGGAAGCAATTTCACCATCAATCATATCTGCTATCTTTGTGACATCTTGGTCAATAAGATCAAGCTCAGAAACCATTTCAATTGCAACACTTAATGCCGTATCAGACTCGATGTCAAATGGGAAGTAGATGTTTCGGATGTGACCTGCATAATGAATTAAATTTTTTAACACTAATGCAGATAGAAGCACAAATATACAACTAAAACGTAACTTGGAAAAGCACAAAATAATCAAAATTTACAACTACAGAGACCAATTGAAATCTATTGAATTATTCCCTAATCATGACAAAGATTATGAAACTGAATATGAATATTGGAGGCAGATAGTTCAGAACTCTAACCTTCCTTATCTGCAATTCTGAGCCTCAAAAAGATGCCATCATCTTCTCTTCTCTTGCCCTGGATTGTAAGGTCAACATCTTCCAAGTGCCCATTTTCTTGACTAGTGAAGAGATCAATTTCACCTGTTTCATAATCATGTGAATGATAACCGGAATAATCCGCAGTTCCATAACCAAGATAATTGGTGTATCGGTTCATCAAAGAGCTGTTATTACTAATGGGAATATCGAAAAGAGGTTGTCTCACGTGAGATCCTGTATCATAGTAGTCTCTTTGGCACTCTATCAGTCTCAAATCAGATCCATAATCATCAATTTGGAGAAAAGGGTCTCTCAGAAGTTCCCGAGCAGTAAGCCTACAGGATACAGTTGCCAAACATTTTTCAACAAATTCTCCAACCTCAGGATCCTTCACCCTGTATAGAGCTTCCGGCTTTTTTCCCTATATCAAATTAAAACATGTCAAATGAAGTGCCGGAGACGAGTCAATCTAAGAAAACAAAATTTCGAGATGTTATGGTTCATACAGAAACAACTTTCTTATAGATCTGAGCAGGATGGGTGCATTCACTGTATGGATATTCAATAGTGATCATTTCCAAGATGCACATCCCGAAAGAATATATGTCGACTAATTCATTATATTCCTCTTCATACACCTCCGGAGCCATGAACTCCGGTGTTCCTGAGCAGAAGGAAAGGATTTAAGGCAAATAATGATATGAAACCGAGGTAATATTGGAGAATTCAGTCTATTATTCAAAAAAATGATGGCATACAAGGAGCCAAAAAAAAAAATCGATATAAAAGAAAGAATTCGTGATTTTTGTCATTAACATACCAACACAACGAGCAGCATGGGATTTTTGGAGAATTGCAGCCAGGCCAAGATCACCAATTTTGACAACCCCTTGATTTCCATTAATAAAAATGTTATCACACTTGAGATCTCTATGAATCACAGGGGGGTCACGGCTATGTAGATAGAGAAGCCCTCTCAAAATCTGTCGACACCAAAGCTTCACAGCTCTAATATTTACTCTTTTATGTTTTAGCCTATACCTATATATATCAAAACATGAAAAAAAAAATTAAGGACATCATCATCAAAAAACTAAGCTAATTTGAGGACTAATTCACCACCCCCCCCCCCAAAAAAAAAAGAACAGAACATGATTGACAGATATTCTATGAGACAAGACAACAAAGTAATGCTTACTGTCTGAGAGTACCAGAGGTGAACATTTCTGTGACAAAGTTGAGGTTCCTGTTGGATGTATCAACCCAAGAAGTGTAGAACTTGATGATGTTTTCATGTCTCAAGGTTTTGAGGAGATGAATCTCACTGTACAACCTCTCAAGATCCTCAGGACTTTGCAGGAAATCATGAAGCTTCACCTGATTCCATGCTACCTCGATTCCTTCAAACTCATCAAAAGCCTTGTAACTGAACAATTTAAGACAACACCCCAGTTAAGCTTCGTAATAGCAAATTATTTAATTTGCAACTTACAAGAATGAGAAACAAGAGAGAAAATTCATACACTGTTTTGGAGGAACCTTTGCCAAGAATTTCATTATACTGCAAAACAAAAAGCATCAAACACTTTGGAAGTCAAGATTAAAACTTTAATTCCCAGAAAAACAAACAAAAAAATGGAAACTGATAAATGTAGAAAGCAAATACCAAAGGTTTTGACAAAAATGGGTTTTTAGTTATATTTAGTTATTTACCCTTCCATATCTTCCAGTAGGATCAACTTCAACAAAGTCAGAACAATCAGGTTCCATGCTTGTAACCACATCCATTTGTGGTTCAAAGCTTGTTTCACCATGCATTCCTAGTTCAAAAGTTCCAAAAATGCTTTAAAAGGAAAGGGAAAGAAGAAGGAGAAAGAAGAAGACGAAGAGTAACAAAAAAAACAAAAAGCAATAATAAAAATGGGAAAATAAAGGGGAGGAAACTAATGATGGTGTCGCTTTTGTTTTACGAGTGCAGCACAGAGAGCAATGCAAATGGATATATGTCACGAGGACCAAAGTTGAGGACTAATTTGCCAATTGTCAACCAACTGATGAGAGAATTTAGACAACCGAGGCAACCATTTCAGTATACTTATACGATTACGTCGTATAAATACGATAAAAAGTAATTAAAAGATTGAATAGGTTTTAATAAGGTAGAAAAGGGGCAAGGCAGAAGATTTTCATTTATTCAAAAACGATATAAAATAAATATAATAAAAATATAAAAATATAAAAACATATAAAAATATATTTAAATTTATATATTATATTTTAAAGGTAAAAATAATAGTACGAAAATAAAACACTAAATGACGAATTGTTCGGTCAAGATTTAATAAGGTTTGCCCCTCTGTCCAAGTCACAAGTTTAAGCCCCCCACTTACTAGTTGTTTCGGACAAACTGACTACACCAGAGACCAAACTGTCTTTTTCAACCACCCCTTTTTTTAGGTTTCTCCCTATATCTCATCAGACCTATAAAAGCGAAACGCAACTCCCATAATACTGGCTCAGCCTTCTCCTTCTCTCTCTCTCTCTCAGCCTTGCATTCGAACAACTTGCAAATTGCAAGACGTAAATGATGATGGACCAACCAATTTTAATTTGTGGGTTTTTTTTCTAAGGAAAAAAAGGAAAAAGAAAACATAACTTTTGCCCCATGGAAATCTAGTGATAGCCATGCGTTTTTTTCCCCTTTATTTCTTAATTTAATTTTGTCTTCATCCTTTTATCTACTTATTTCATTTTTAAAAATATTAAATTTTTAAATTCAATAATCTTTAAAAATCTATCTACTATCCATGCTATCTAGTTAGGTCGACAGTTCTACATTTTTTTTTCTTAAACCATTTTTTTAATATATTCGTACAAAAGCAACTTGCAAGGCTGGGCTTTTAAGATTTGGTGTTACCCTTAAATTCTTTAATTAATTCTCCTTTGAGTGGTTCTATTTTTTTTTTCTTTTGAAAGCATTAAATCTGGTACCTAAATTTTGACCTTATAAAAAGTTCAAGATCTAATCTTTTTATTTAAACTTTTTTAAATATTCGGTAATTTTATATGATATGATATAATATAAAAAATAATATAAACATATTAAAATTTATATAATTTTAATATATCAAAATTTATTTAAATATATAATATGTTAAATATAATTATGATAAAAAAACAAATATAATAAAAATTTGACTATTAAATTTAATTTTTTGAATAATCAAATTCTATTTCAAAAATCCGAAGGGTAGAACGTTTCTATTTCAAACAAGATTTAGTAGGATAGTTCCTTGGATTTGGTTGATACCTTATTGCCTACACATTGTGTTATTCACAAAAGTGTGTGCCATATTAGAGTATGTACAAAACCTAGACTTTGCAAGTGTAGCCACCAGTTGAAATAGTTTAGCTGGTGTTTTTTTTGTTGAAGAGTGTTTCTATGAGTTTCTTTTCCTTCTAGATGAAGTATTGTTGAGGTCCAAGCTAGTTTCATCACAATTGCTCTAAAAGAGTTCCCTTTGAAGCTTTTCATAATCCATTGAAGATCATCTTACTATGAAATTGATTGCATTATGATAGAAGAAGACTCCAACACCTTAGACCATTCCTATAAAGAATATATGCAAGCAAAAAAGAGATGGTCCCCTTTTTCATCAGCGTTATCACATAAAACACAAATAGTAGAATAAAGATGCCAGCCCTAAGATGACATTCTATCCTATGTGCTCAATCTATTAAGAAAGCCAAGCCAAGCAATTAAGTAATATTT
Source organism: Adansonia madagascariensis (assembly GCA_038381835.1). NCBI lineage: Eukaryota > Viridiplantae > Streptophyta > Magnoliopsida > Malvales > Malvaceae > Adansonia > Adansonia madagascariensis. The sequence continues at coordinate 31,115 of JBBYHL010317042.1, forward strand.
GGGTGCCTTCAGAAAAAACCATAAGAGGTGATGCCATGGCACTTTCTCATCTCCAATCATCAGACACTTACAAGCATTAGTCATAAAGAACTATATGGCAACAAATTGAACCCTTGAGCAAAGTCATTCTTGTTGGAGGCCATTAGTGATTGAGCAAACCCCTTGAGGTGTAATAACTTCCTCCAACCCCAGCTGCAAAGTTGAGGTACTTTTGCCCCCCTAAAACTAGTTCTTTTCAAAGGATATGCATTAATCCAAGCTACCCATATATGCTTGAAAATGCATGCAACATTCTATATGCTTAAAATTTTCAAGCCTAGACCACCCTTCTACTTGGGCTTGCATACACATTCCTAGCTAACTCTAGCAACAGTTACATGTGTCTTATTCCTTTACCATTGAAGGCTGAACAATGCTAGTTCTTGCTAATTACATGCTTTGCTAAGACGAATATTGAGTACCAAAAATTTTGCAAACTAATTAATACAGATTGAATTAATTGTAGACAAACTACATATGAAAACCTTTTAGAAGATTATTTATTTATCCATCTAGAGATGTTTTATATCAGGAGATCACAGTGACTAGCTATTAACTTACTAGAAATCGAAGGGTTGCCAAGGTTTTTGATAAGTAAAGACCTTATCTTGAAACCTACATTATGCTACAAGAAGCTCAATGTCTCTAGGTCAATATTAGCTTAGAAAACCTCTATCTTGGCCTTGTTTAGCTATAGGCCTGGCATAGAGTAAAAGTGCTCTAGACATGTGATGCGATAATAGAGCTTTTCTTTCCATAAGTGAACACTAGCAAATTATCCGCAAAGCAACTTTACTATTTTACAGAATGGATGATATCCTAGTCTATTATTTTGAGGTCCCATGTTAAGGTGGATAAGAACACATCAATGACAATGACAAAAAGGTAATGAGAGAGAGTATCTCATTACCTAATACTCTTTCTTTCACAAAAAAAATTAAATCCTCTATTTAGGACAACTAAAAAATAAGGAATGGTTAAAGAAGCTTGTAGCTAGCTAATAAACCTTTCTGGAAATGCCGATGTTTGCATAACATTAATCAAGAATCTCCAATCATAGATTTAAATGCTTTTTTCGATAAATTTGATAATCACTCTAGGTGAGACCTTTCTGGTTCACAAGCTCCTAAACAAGTAGTATATTATTTACTGTGCACCTTACCCTAATAAAGCACTCTAATTGGCATGGATTAAAGAGGGCAAACACACTTTCAACTTGTTAGATGAAATCTAGATGATGCACTTGTATATTTTATTACAACAAGAGATAGGTTTGAAGTTGGTTATGTAGCTTGGATTTTGGACCTTTGGAACTTGTGTGATTGTTTTAGCATTTAAGGCTTTTAAGAGGTGACCCATATGAAAGAAATGAAGGACTACAGTTGTGAATTCTTCCCTTATGATGTCCCATGCTTAAGCAAAAAAATGCATGGTAGTTGTCGATGCTACTCATTTATAATGCTCACTTGCTTTAGCTTGATTCAAATTTAGAGTGTAAAGAAGTGAAGATCATACCCACAAAGATCTTTAGAAATAAAAAAGTGAAGTGATGGGAAAAATGGTAGAATATAGTTGAGAAAATAGAAATAAAAGTAAATAGGAAGTTTTAAATTGCTTTTGATTGGAAACAAAATGAAAACAACTTTGAAAATAGTTTAAGTAAAAAATCAATGATGAAAAGACTTGGTAATAAATTATGTTGCTTATGAATGTATTATTATCAATCACTGAAACTCTTATGCACTTTTTCAAACAAATAAATCAGCCATGGAATCAAACATGTATTGACTTCATTACTTTCAGTTACTTACTAGTTAACCAAGTTAAGCACTATAATTAACCCTTATCATTTAACTACTTTGAAAGAAGCTTTTAGAATATAATTAAAAGATAGCTCAAAAACTAGAAAAGTTTAACTGATTCAATCTAACAAAATCAAAAGCTGACTTTATTTACGAAAGACCTGTATTTTCCATAACCTTTGAAATGAAAACTTGACAATCCTTATTAAAGTTATTTACTACTTATGTGAAACTAATCAAACTATTATGTATTTGATTAACTAAGCTAGCTCTAGATTAAATATGAGAAAACCATTAATTTGCATCCTAGAAGTTGAAATTATATAACCTTGATATTTAAATAGAAAAACACAAGATATTTATAAAAAAAATGACCTTAAAAACAACACTATTTATTTCTTATAATGAATAATACAAAAGCTTCCAAATCGTTTTACTACCAAATAAACAACAAAAATTAGGAATCCATAGTTTAGAAAACAAGAAATAAAATAGAAAGGAAGAGAGTAGGAATAAGATGATCAAAACTGTTCAACCTCCTCTATTTATAGGGAAAAAATTTAACTAGAGCTAGGGATAAAGATAATTACATTTATTTATCAAAATAAAAAAAATTAATCTCTAATTTTTATCTTGACTTCTTAAGAGGTTGTGTGCAATTTTCTTTCTCGATGAATATAGCCATAAAGTTAGATTTGTGGGCTGATTTTTTTTATTTATCCAAGAGATAAATAGTATAATTATCTAAGATATAATTCCCTTATTTATCAATTTGATCAGCCTCCAAAGATAATTACTTCAACTTTAACTTTGTAAATTTTCAGCTTCCAAACTCTTAACTTTATCTTCTAACCTCTCTTAGTGTAATTAAAGTTCTCTAAGATCAGTTCACTAGAATTCAAAACCCTCACAAATTCTCTAAATTAGCCAATTTCTGCTTCTTTTGCATTTTTCATCCACTTAAATCTAACAAAATAAAAAGATAAATAAATGCTTATGATAAATATAAAAAATAATTAGAAAATATTAAGACAGAAACATAATTTATATAAAATTAGGCACTTATCAAATTCGCCTACACTTAGACTTTTCTAGTCCTTTAGCAAACTAGACCTAGACTAATCCTAAGTGCAAGTAAACTCTAAATCTTTCTAAAGCTTTTAAAGATTCATACATGTCAAAAACAAAAAATATAGCAAGAAAAAAATTTCTTTCACAAGATTGACACCCATCTTAGATAAGAGATTTTTATGAACAACTTATTATACTTATCTTGGCCATTGTCAATAGATATGCACTTAATATCACACAAGTGTTTAAGCTTAGTGTTTCTCTCAAATGCAATCCATGAACATGCACTACCATATGCTTGCTTGTTCATCTTATCTCTATCACTTATGATACACGCTAACATAAATCAGAAGGTCTTTAACATGGTTGTAATGGGGCTAAAGTATAGGAGCAACAAAGAATGGATAAACAAAGGGCAATTAAAATAAAGAAACTAGTAGAGCACAAAGTTGAATCACAAAAAAAAGGAAAAAAAACTTTAAAATTTAAAATTCAAACTACATAATTTTAAATAGAAATTATGGTATGGCATACATAGTCTCTTTTTAGACATTTAAATATTAAATTTAGTCTTTTTTATCGCATGAGAATACTTTTTTTTCTTTTAACTTTGTTCTCAATTTTTACTTAATTCTTTCTTTCATAGAGTTTTAAAACACAAAATGAATCTATAGCTCATACATCAACAACTTTTTTCTGTAAACTTAAGCCTCAAGAATTCACCCTTTTCACATTTTTCTTTTAAAAATTCAAATATGTAACTAAATACTCTAAACTAGGTACAATAATTTATTTTACATTTTAGGCTCAAATATGTTTTAAACAAATAAAAGGTTAACATTAGGTTTAAATGGGTTTACTAAGGGATAAATTACAAGATAAGCTATTTACGTTCAAGTAGTTTTAATCTTAAATGCCTTCATCACTTTCATACTTGCATGCAAACGAATATATTCTTGATGAGATTTAAAGAAAGTTCTAGAGTTACAATAAGATGAATTGATACTCATAACAAAGAAATTAGAGTAACAAAGATAATCTATCTTTTAAGCTCAAAACTCATAAGGGTCTTATCATGCTAAGTGTTAAATATCATTATCTATACTAAAATAGAGTTAGCTTGCAAAGCCATATCATTCAAGCATATTCTCAGTCAATCCATCCATCAATTCATCAAACTTTAAAAAAAAACCTTAAAAACATTAATTTTTCAAAAAAAATTTACATGGACCATGCTAAAATCATTTAAAATAAAATAGTAATATGCAATTAATCTTCCCCACACTTATTACATACATTGTCTTCAATGTATAAACAAACATGAAAAAGAAGAATAAAATAAAAATAAAGTGAAAAAAAGGAAATCAAATTTGATTTTTTTGAAACTTGGCTTGCTTTCCAAGCAATGCATTTGTTTAATGTCATTCGCTTGACTTTCTTCTATCTCAAAAATACACCGAATCTTCAAACTCTATTTGCTACACCATTTTTTTTGGAATCTTTCATATAATGGCTTCAATGGATGACCATTGACCTTGAACTCATTATTGGTTTCCAAACTCTTAATGTTTACTGTACCATAAAGAAATACGTTAGTAATAAGAAAATGGCTGATCGATCTAGAATGAAGCTTACCTAGAAAGAGCTAAAGTAGTGAGCGAAAAAATAAAACTTTCTGTCCAACATCAAAAGTTTTCCTTACAATCTTCCTATCATGAAATGCCTTTGTTTTCTCTTTGTAAGTTCTTGAATTCTCATTAACATCATTCCTAATCTCCTCTAGCTCTTGTATTTGCAATTTTCTATGCAAACCAGTCTCATCTAAATCAAGATAACATTGTTTCACTGCCCAAAAAGCCTTGTGTTCTAACTCGACTAGTAGATGACATAGCTTACCAAGCACTAACTTGTAGGGAGACATCCTTATTGGTGTTTTATAAGCAGTCCAATAAGCCTATAAAGCATCATTCAATCTAAGACTCCAATTCTTCTTACTTGGGTTAACTGTATTTTCAAGAATAGACTTTATCTCCCTACTGGAAACCTCGGCTTGTCTACTTGTTTGGGGATGATATAAGGTGGACACTTTATGTGTTGTATTCCAAACCTATTAAAAATGTTAGTTTTAACAAAACTTGCAACAACCTTAGAATCATCAGTCTTGATGGCTATTGCTTTTACCTATTTGAGGCATAGTCAACTGCAAGTAATATGTAAATGTTACCAAAAGGATTAGGAAATGGACCCATAAAATCTGTTAGCTATATTAGCTTTGAATTAATCTTAGTTTTAATATAACTAAAACTTAAGCTTAATTATCTTGTATTTAAATATTTTCAAGATTAGTATTTTTTCATGAAATATTTCGTAAATACTTTGAAAAATACTAGAAAGTATTTTAACTCTTTCAAGCACTCAAAAATATGTTCTTAATACATATTTTTATATAAAACATTTTTGAGATACGTTTTACATGTTTTAAAGTCATGAAAAACCTTTTAAAAATTGATTTCCATGTGAATGTATCGACGCACTATGTGTATGTATCGATACAATACTTGACAGTAGTTAATAACCTTAAAATGCCTAAATCACTGTTCATGTGTTGAGACAGAGCATTTTGTATCGATATAGGACTGTTTATGTATCAAGACAGATCTTTCTGTATCGATACAGGACTGTTTAATGATGATATTTTGGACCGTTAAACATAATGTAAAGATAGACATTCAATTGTATCGAGATAGAGGCACATGGAACAACGGGAAATGACATTTTGAAGGCTTCAACAACTATATTCTTTCACCGAATGTTCCCAACGGCTATAAACATGATCAAGGGTATAAATAAGCCACTTCAACACCTTCAACAATAAGAAGAACCAAGAGAATTGTGCTTAAAGTCAAATCTTTCATCTTTTCTATCATTTTCACTAAATAGTTCATCTTTGTATAGGATTAATTCTTCATATTTTTGTATTCTTCATTTTGTATCTTTAGATACATATTTCCTTTGAGCTAAAATTCTTGTAAACACCTAACCTTTAGAGGTTTTATTTGTTTACACTCAAATCTTTGTAAAAATGGGAGTTACTATTTAGCCATTGAAAAATAGAGAAGGTTTCTACATAGCCTTTAAAAGTAGTAAGAGAGGGTTCTATCTTAGCCACAGAAGATAGGGGGTAGAAGATTCTATCTTAGCTTTGAAAGATAGAGAGTGTAAAAGTTATACCTTTTCTTTAAAAGTTAAACAATTCAAGTTAATGAATTGTGAAAATCTGAGACAAGTGACGCCAAGGTAGAGGACGTAGGCAATATCTGAGACAAGTGACGCCAAGGTAGAGGATGTAGGCAATTGAGGCCGAACCTTTCTAAATCATTGAGTTCGCTTCTCTTTCCCTTGTCTTTAGTTGTTTATTCATTAACTTGCACTCTAAAGTTTATTGTTTAGATTTTTCAGTTTTAGTTTTATTTATCATAGTTTTAATTTACCAAAATTTTGAGAAATTAATTCACCCCCTCTTGATTTCATTCATCCCTAAAAGGCCTAACAAAATCTATGCCCTATACATAAAATATTTTACATATTAAAATAGGGGATTATGGCATTTGATGTCTGTGAGTTAAACTACTTACTGTTTGGCATTGTTCACATGTTTTACAAAACTTGAAAGTATCATGAAACAAAGTTGGGCAAAAAAACTACATTCTAGAACTTTATGAGCTGTTCTTTTAAACCCAAAATGCCTTCCACAAACATAAGTGTGACAAAAAATTAGAATAAACTGAAACATAGTTTTAGGCATGCGCTTTCTCATTACCTGATCAGAACAATGCTTTCGTAGATATGGTTCATCCCAAATGTAGTATTTGGCATCACTTTTTATCTTTTCTTTTTGAGCTCTAAATAGATCATCGGTAATGACTTAGTTACCAAAAAGTTGACCATATCAGCATACCAAGGTGTGGCATTCTCCATGGCAAAAATTTTCTGATATGGAAGTAACTCATCCAATGGTAATGAATCTTTTTTGTGCTCCAATCTACTAAGGTGATCGGCTATTACATTTTTAGCTCATTTCTTGTCCTTGATCTCTAAGTCAAATTCTTACAGCAAAAGAAGCCACTAGATAAGTCTTGGCTTGGCCTCTTTTTGGAAAAAAGGTATTTTATAATCGCATGGTCAGAATACACAATCACTTTAGTTCCAAGCAAATAAGATTAAAATTTAGCCAAAGCAAAAGCAATAGAGAAAAGTTCTTTTTTCGTAGTAGTATAGCTATATTGAGCACTATCCAGAATTCTTAAGGCATAATAAATGACATATAGGGCTCTTCCAACCCATTGCCCTAGCACTGCACCCAAGGCATGATTGCTTGCATCACATATTATCTTGAAAGGTAGGTTCCAATTAGGACGCTAGATAATGAGGGCTGAAGTTAACAACTCCTTTAGTTTATCAAAAGCTACTTTACAAGCATCATTAGATATGAACTCCATATCTTTTGCTAGTAATTTGCATAAGGTTGAAGTTATCTTCTAGAAATCTTTGATAAACCTGTGATAAAAACCTGTATATCCAAGAAAAGTACAAACCTTTTGCACATTTGTAGGGTAAGGTAATGATTGAATAATCTCCATCTTAGCTTTATCAATTTCAATTCCTCTATAAGATACAATATGCCCTAAAACTATTCCATTTTGAACCATTAAGTAGCAATTTTCATAGTTTAAAACTAGATTAGTTTTTATGCATCTGTCTAGCACAAGTGCAAGGTTTTCTAAGCATGCATCAAAATAATTTCCATATACTATAAAATCATCTATAAACACTTTAATTATTTTTTTAGTGTAATCAGAAAATATGCTTACCATACACCTTTGAAATGTGGCTAGTGCATTGCATAAACCAAATAGCATGCGTCTATATGCAAATGTCCCAAAAGGGCAAGTGAAAGTCATTTTTTCTCAGTCTTCTACTACAATCACAATTTGGTTATGACCAGAATTATCCATCAAGAAAATAATAATGTGATTTACCTGTCAATCTTTCTAACATTCAATCAATGAATGGTAATGGGAAATGGTCCTTCCTAGTGGCTACATTTAGTTTCCTATAATCCACACAAACCCTCTAACCATTTTGAACTCCAGGTAAGAATTAATTTATTATCTTGTTTTGTAACCATTGTTATCTTATTTTTCTTTGGCACCACATGTATGGGACTTACCCATATACTATTCGATATTGGATAAATCACCCTTGCATCAAGTAGCTTCAAGATTCTTTCATCACCATTTTTTTCATGGTGAGTTTAGTTTTTTTTAAGCCTTTTTACATGATTTTGCACATTCTTCTAACAAAATCCGATGCATACAAGTTGAAGGCCTAATTCCTTTGATGTCGACAATAATCTATCCAATTGCTGAATTATGTTCTTTTAAAACTCTTATCAACTTTTCCTCTTGAAATGAAGTTAGGTCCTTGGCGATGATCACTGGTAAAGTTTCTCCATTTTCCAAGAATATGCATACTTCAATTGCTAAGGCAATTGCTTCAATTTCACTTTTGGTGCTTACAAATCTATATATGAAACATTGAACTTTTTAAAAGGAGAAGTTAAAGAACGCAAAGTCATGATATCCTTTTCCAAAATAGCCGTATGCGCCATTTTTTCAAAACTGTCTTTCTCCAATCCTTGGCTAAAGGCTACTTGAAGCTCATCATCTCCATCTAAATTAAAAATATCTTGAATAAGCAAATCAATAATATTGACATGAAAAATAGAATATACTTCACTTAGATATTTCATGGCATCAAAAATATTAAAACTAAAGACCTTACCATTAAACTTCATTGTAAAAGTACCATTATGAACATCTATCTTAGTTCTAGTCATTTTCATGAATGGCCTTCCTAACAAAATAGGTGCTAAATTAATAGAAAAATCATCCTTCATGTTTAAAATTTAAAAATCAATCGAAAATACCAATTTACTGACTTGAACTAAGATATCTTCTGCCACACCATCTAGGTAAACATTTGACCTATTTGCCAGTTGAATAATTACATCAGTTTCTTTTAAGTTCCAAGGTTCACTTTAATAAATATAGACCTAGGCATGATATTAATGAATGACCCTAGCTCACACATTGCCCTTTCAAAACTGGTATTTCTTATTCTATAAGGAATAGTAAATGAACCTATATCCTTACACTTGGGGATAGCATTCTTTGAATCATTGTAGACACATTTTCCCCCAAACTTACCTTTTCATTAACCTTAATACCTTTTATTTCTTGTAAGCATTTCCTTGACGAATTTATCACACTTAGCCACTTACTTTATAGCATCTAAGAAATGTATGTTCAATTTTTGAAAGGTGTATAGTTGTCATTTTCTAACTTTTCCTGTTTAAACCTAGCAAAATGATAGAGTTAGGCACTATCTTGTCAGTCTTAGGTTGTGGAAATGTCTTAGGTTCTACTACTTTCTCATGCTCCAATTTGGCTTTACCTGTATTTGGTTGGCCAAAAGTTCTTTTCTTTTTCTTATGTAAGTGAGATTCATGGCATTAACTCCCTCTTTTGGATTGATCACTATTTAGGTAGGTAACTTTCTTGAACCTTGGTTTTCTAGCTTACTAAAAGATGTTGCAATTTGGCCTATTTGCCTTTCCAAATTGATAAGTTATGCATCATTTTCCTATTGAAACTTAACTTGTTTAGTTGAAAGCATTTTTACAACATCGTTAAAAGAGTTACTTGATTCTCTAGAAGCTTATGTTCTAGGTTGATATTGAGTGGTTGATAGATTTCCTTATTGAAAGTTGAAATTTCTGCCTCCTTGATTCCTATAACTAAAGTTGAAATGGTCTCTCTATCCAAGATTATAGGTGTTAGAGAATGGATCATATTTCTTTTATGGTTGTCTTGGGAATCCATCAATAGCATCGACATTTTCTAAATAGTCTTCTTAGGGGGTGGGACACATATCAATCATGTGTCCTTAGGTTGAGCAAATTCCATATACTTTTACTTGCATGTTTCCTATAGTAATTTGACGCACAAGTGAAGTAAATCAGAAATTTGATTTTGAAAGGATTATGTACTCACCTTACTAACATTCATTACAGAATTGTTAGTCCTTGTGCCAAATAGTTGAGTATTGGCTGCCATGTTAGAGATTAAGGTCCTTACTTCATTAGGTGTTTTGTCAACCAATGCACTTTTAGAGACTGCATTGATTATGCATCTTTTCCATGGGAAGCAAGCCTTCATAAAAGTATTGGATCAAAAGTTGCCTCGAGATCTAATGATGAGGGCAGCATGCATACAACTTTTTGAATCTCTCTTAATACTCATATAATATCTCCCTTTGATTTTGCCTTGTTCTGCAAACCTTTTTTCTAATGCTAGTAGCTTTGGGGGCTGGAAAATACTTTTCCAAAAAGAGCTTTGCCATCTCATTTAAAATAGTCATTGATCCAAAGGAATGGTAGTAGAGCCAATCTTTTGTTGAATCTCCTAAGGAGAATAGGAAAGCCCTCAACTTTATTTGATCTTTTGTCACCTTTGGTGGTTTATGCTCGAATAGATCATGTCGAACTCCTTAAGGTGTTTGTTTGGATCTTCCCTTGCAAGACCATAAAAGATAGATAGTAAGCGAATAAGACCATATTTGAGTTCAAATGGTTATTGTAAATCGAGAAAATTAATGCAAATAGGTTGAGATATGATATTTGGAGCAACAAGCTCCTTGAGTGTGCATTCCTGAATATTCTATTCAATGGCCATATTTCTATTCTTGATATAATCGAGAAAGCTGAAGAGTAGATGGATGGCGCTCGTAGAGGTGATTGATTTGGAGAGGATGTAGAAGCAAAAGATTCTTATGCAACAGCTTCTAGTGCTTTGAAGCTTGGGAAGGATTCAGTTTTTTGGACAAAATGCCTTATCCTATGAAGCTTTGTGTCTTCAAAGGACATATACCTGTAAAATGAACAAACAAATAAAATCTAATGAAAGAAATAATAAAATTAGAATTATACTTAACTAATAGGGCCCTGGCAATAGTGCCAAAAACTTGGTTGTTGTCAATGCTACCGGTTTATAATGCCTATTTCTTTTAGCTTAATTCAGATTTTTAGTAGAAAAGTAAAGATCATATCTCACAAGGACCTTTAGATGTGCAAAACTAATTTTGGGAACAGAAATAAAAGAAACAAAGTAGGAAAAATGGTCGAATCTAGTTAAGACAACAAGAATAAAAGTAAATAGGGGGTTTTAATTTGCTTTTGATTGGAAATAAAATGAAAATAAATTTGAAAATAGTTTAAGTAAAAAATCAATGATGAAAAGACTTGGCAGTAAATTGATGTTGTTTACTAATGTATTATCATCAATCATTGAAATTATGCATTTTTTGAAACAAATAAATCAACCCTGAAATCAAACATGTATTGACTTCTTTACTTTCCCGTACTTCCTAATTAATCAAGTTAAGCACTATGATTAACCCTTATCATTTAATCACCCTAAAAGATACTTTTAAAATATAATTAAAAGATAGCTTAAAACTAGGAAGGTTTAACTGATTCAATCTGACAAAATCAAAAGCTGACTTTATTTAAGAAAAACTTATATTTTCCATAACCTTTGAAATGAAAACTTAACCATCTTCATTAAAGTTATTTACTACTTATGTGACATTAATCAAACTATTATGTGTTTGATTAACTAAACTAGCTCTAAATTAAATATGAGAAAACCAATACATCCTAAAAGTTAAAATCATATAACTATGACATTTAAATAGAAAAATAGAAGATATTTGTAAAAAGATGACTTTAAAAATAACTTCATTTTTTTCATGATGAATAATACAGAAGCTTGTAAATCTTTTTACTATAAAATAAGAAAAAAAAAACTTAGGGAGACATAGTTTAGAAGACAAGAAATAAAATAGAGAGGAAAAAAGTAGGAATGAGATGATAAAAATTTTTAAACCCCTTTTATGTATAAGGAAAGAATTCAACTAAAACTAGGGATAAATATAATTACATTAATTTATCAAAATAAAAATGAACAAAATTAATCTTTAATCTTTGTGTTAATCTCTTAAGACATTGTATGCAATCTTCTTTATTGATGAATGTAGCCATAAAGTTGAATTTGTGGGCTGATTTTCTTCATTTATCCAAGAGATAAATAGCATAATTATCTAAAATATAATTTCTTTTATTTATCAATCTAATCAGCCTTCAAAGATAATTACTTCAACTTTAACTTTGCAAATTTTCAGCTTCTAAACTCTTAAATTTATCTTCCAACTTCTTCTAGTGTAATTAAAGTTCTCCAAGATCAGCTCACTAGAATTCAAAACCCACGTAAATTCTCCAACTTAGCCAATTTCTGCTTCTTTTATATTTTTTATCCACTTAAATCTTACAAAATAAAAAGATAAATAAATGCTTATGATAAATAAAAAAATAACTAAAAAAGATTAAGGTAAAAAAATTATTTATATAAAATTAAGCACTTATCAATGGACTGATAACCACTAGAACCAGATGCCTTATCTTTCTTTAATAAGCATAAGGTTTCCCTGACTTCCTCTACAGTGACTTTAGCATCCAACATATGCCTCACTGGTTAAGTACAGCTTCATCTATAGTACCTAAAAGTTGCTTATAGATACAAAAACCTCTATTGAATATCTTCTAGTGATTAAAGGATTGTGATTTGAGATACTTGGTGCCTGAATTTGTACCTTAGAAAGGGAGAATTTAGTTAACCAACCATCTTTAATTAAAACTCTATTAACCCTCCTAGTAAGATAATCTTCAACTCCATCATTCCTGTAATTGAATCTAAGACAAAAAAATGAATGCTCCAACAACCATGCATTTGAAATCATTGATTAAATTTAACCATATCTAAAGAAGTAACTTGATTCCTTTCAAAGTCCGAACTCCTAAATGGACTTTTAGTGGCATTGAAATCTTCAGCTACCAATCATGGAGATCCTCTCAATTTTTCAGCTTTTACATTTTTAATACTGCATAACCTTTTTCTTTCCATACCTACACTAACTGACGTAGATGATACTCAAGTAAAAATTTCCTTCTTCACTAGTGATCTGGCAAGATATGGCCTGATCCATAGTAGTAATGGCTTGCACTATTGGGGGATAGTCAAAAAGGATCTAGATCTTCCCATTTTTTGAATGATCATAGTTAGCTATGATATTCTTGCTACTAAACTTCTTTGATAAGGCCAGTTATTACTTTGGCTGCTTGACCGTTGTCTCAATTAAACATAATATCATCTTTGTGAAGTCTAACCATGTTGCAGACTTTTTCCCGCTTTAAGGGGATCATTAACCCCTTGATGTTCCATCCAGGAGTCTTAATGTAAGTTGGCAATGGTAGAACGATTAAACCCTCCTTTATCTAGGGGTAATCTTTGTCTACCTCTAGTCCTCTTATTATTAGACACCTTTTGTATCTGAGTCGCAGGCTCAACGATTTTTCTATCCTAATTTGTGCCTTGGGCTTATGGGTTCGGAGCAACTTGAACTTGATTCTCTTCGGTATATTTAGACTCCTTTATCACTACCCTCTTTCCACTACTTCCGCACTTTTCACGTTCAGAAAATAAGGCCATATCATTGCTAACCATATTCACGCAGTCGTTCTCTATTTTGTTACCTGAACTTTCAACATGTTCCTCCATTTTTGCAATTAACTAAAACTGATTCATTGTGGCAACAACTAAGACCTGTAACTTTTCCACTTCCTGCCTCCTTGAACTTCCTGCCATTCTTCTCTGCGTACTTCTGCTGCTTTGCTACCTAGTTCGCTTTAGGGGCTTCATAATTCGCACAGAACTTTGTGCCATGCCCAAAAATCTTAGAAATGTTGCATTTTGTCGCATTCAAGTAACGTCCACCGCCATTTTAATTAACCTGAGCTGTATCAACCTTGATTGTATTAGGGATTTCATCCTTAAAGCAGAGTTGAACACAGACTTTAGCATGGCTCAATTGTTTTTTCATGGTAGTTGCTTTGTCGATGAAAAGAGGTGAACCTACAGCACTTGCATATAACTAATACCAGGTTGCAAGTAAAGTTCAAGGGTTATCCTTTTCAAGATCAACCAAACAGGAATTTTGGCCAACTCTAGCCGAGAAAACTTTATTTCGGGTAACCACTTTGTAATTATAATTAGCTTGCTGCCAATTTGCGATGGCCCTGACTCCAAAATCCAATCACAAGTTTCCTTCATTTTGAAACTTGAAGAGATAAACCCTAAATGCTACTAATTAATCTCAATAGGCCATTTCTTCCTTAGATCAGTTTGGCAATGACTGTATTTGGCCAAACTTTAAGGGTTTCCCTGTAAACTAGATTACAAAAACTTGTGTTCCAGTTAGAAATGCCTTTTTCAATAACTTCCAAGTGTGGTTTCCTGATATACTTACCATCATTTTGTGTCCTTGGGAAGAAATCCAACCTGGTTAGACAATCCTCTTTGACGTAAAGCTTGTGCCAATTTCCATTTCCACTTAAGTCAGCTTGAAAACACTTATCTGATTAAATTTAGGTCTGTTGCTCCACCTTACTTCTCATTTGTAACCATCGCGGATAAGCTAAATACATTTTGGGCAATGTTACTAAATCTAAGTTTATCGAGAGAACAAGCTATAGAGGATTTACCTTGTGGAGAGGTAGATCTAGAAGCCATGAAAAAATGAAGACGAAAGAGCAAGAAACGTAAAAAAAAAAAAAAATCATATGTAAAGAATGGAAAAACTAGCAAAATCAGATTGATTCCATATAAGGTTTTGGCTTGACGATGAATAACCATGAGACAAGTTAATGTGAGTTGAGAGCATTTTAATGTGTGCCTTACCCCATCCTCTTTGAAAATATAGAATCCATTAGATGTAATTACGTTTGCACCAAATTATACATATGGTGTTAATTTTTTAATATACATTTGAGGCTTAAGATGCTTTCAAACTTTAGACTTTATTCTCTTGAAACTAAATAACTTTTTATATCAAATCTAAATTGTTCTTTGCGTAAAAATATCCAAATTGTTTTTTTAATTAATTGATTCTAAACTTTCAAAATCCAACATGATTGCTAATGTCTGAGTGACGAGTTAAGATATTAGGTGATGCGATCAATGCTAGTAGGAAATTTTGTTAGGAAAGAAGAAAAGAAGTTGAAGGAAACATGAGTTTTGCTTTGGGGGCGTGTACTTATGCTTATGTTAGCAACATCAGGGAAAAGTTACCAAAAGAAAAAACTAGGGGGAAGGAATGCAGCCTTTTTAGTTTTCAATATGCTTACCTTGGATCAACGATAAGTGGGGTTATTTATACTTTGTTGAAAGCTCAAGGGACTGCCAAGTATTCTGAGTCGGTAGTTACTAAACCTTGACAAGACCATTAGGCAATTGGGAGCGTTCCAGTAACGAGGGACATTGGGCCACCTCTGGAGCCTTCAACATAGGAAAAATAGCTCTGTTAATTGGAAGGTTAAGTTGAAGTGGGATCGAATCTTAAAAAAAATAAAATTGATTTTAGGTTTGTTAAATTGAAATTATTTTGAGTTTAAATTATTTTTGTTTAAAGTTATTTTTAGTTTAATTTATTTTAAGTTCGAATTTTTTTGGGTTTGAATTATTTAGGTTTAATATTTGAGTTTTTTATATTCAGATTTTTTAAATTCGGATCATCTTTATTCAAGTTATTAACTTTTAAAATTGAATCAAATTAAATTTAAATAAATTATTTAATCGAATTATATTTTGTTAGAGTTTTATTGAAAGATAAAAATAAATAGTAATAATTTTTAAAAATATAAGATATTATTCTGTATCTGAAATTATTACCTAAACCTATTTAGACATTTGTAAAATTTATGTTCGTCAAAAGGATCATTGATAAGTAACGTTTAATATTAAAAGTTTTAGTAAGCGAACCATTTTTAAAACTTGAGATGATTTACTATTAAAATTAAATTAGATTCAATAATTTTCTTAATAATTTAATTATTAAGGGAAATGAAATATAATAAGCTTATTCAAAATAAAAATATAATAATAAATTAATTAAAAAAGTAAATTAGCTTTTTATGCTAAATATTTTTAAATTCTAAAAATAATGTATGAAATTAAATTAATAAATTTTTATAGTAAGTAAAGATTCAATTCTTAACATATTGATATACTAACATTTATCCTATTTTAGTATAATAAATAATTCTTATTATAATAATAAATATATGATTATATGCTTATATATATATATATATATATATATTTCTCTTTGTATTCTTTATGATAAGATAAAAAAATATGTATAAACTTAGGAACAACTGTAGTTAAAAAAATCAATATTATCACTATTGGTGAAATTAATCTAAATCATATGATAAGATAATATAAATTTGAAAATAAAATAACATATTTATTCTACATAACATTTAGGCTGATAAGAGATTAATTTATTGTATATAGCATGATATGATATTTTTATAACATATATAAATCATATATATAAGGTTTAAATACATATTTGACTCTTATAGTTTAGCCTGATTTTCAATTTGGTATCTAAAGAATTTTTTTGTCAAATTGATAGCTGAAGTTTAATTCTGTCGAGCATATTGGTGCTTGGCATTGTTACCGATAGTCAACCATTAATATGGCAGTCAACAACTAATAAGACATTTAGTAGAACATCATTATTAAAAAATTCAAAAAAAATAAAAAAATAATAAAAATTTTTATGCTGCTAATGATGATGTGTTATTTTGCCACTTGTCAGTATTTTACTGGCTGTTTGACTATCACGTCAATAATTAACTAACAATAATAGTTCTAGGTACCAACATGCTTGACAGAATGGAACTTTACGTACCAATTTGACAGACTTGGAATGGATAAAATTTTTATTCTTTTTTCTCGTATTAGGACGGGATTTAATTGTTTGATCGAATCACTTGTCTGACTTAACCTTAAATGGTCATTATAAAATAATCAAAAGACTTAGAGTCGTTATTAATTTGTTTTGGCTAGGTGAGAGTGGTCACTTACCATAGTTCATCTTTGGAGGGTTATAAAACCCTCGTAAACAAACTTTGAACTTTGCGTATTAACTAGAAATTCATATGAAAAGGGTTCAGGAGTCGATTACGCACAGAGTAAAACATGTTCCCTCTAGGATGCCCGTAAAATGATACATATTAATTATGTGTTATCAAAAATCTCAATTATAGTTGGTTTTAAATTTTCAATATTTAATTATAATTTTTATATTTTGCAATATTTAAAATTAACATTATTTTCTAGTTTTAAGTAAATCAGGGTTTCATCAATTTTGAAAATCAAAATATTTTTCGCACCTTCAAAAAATATAGAGGATTAAGAAAGTTTTATTCTCGAGAAAGTCAAAATTTTCGATTTACTAATTTAAAGAGGATACTCATTTATTGAAAATAATCGATGAGGTGACTTCTATATACTAGAAGCATACCTATGGACTATTTTAACTTGGGGATATTGCTAAGATTTTTTTTAAATATATATTAAAATCCACACATATAAATATATTTAATTTTTAGCATAGGGTCATGAAAATGACTCGAAATTACATACATGAAATTGCAAAAATGATGCTTTGATTATGGAAAATAATATAAATAGACCTAACATGCATAGACATTATGGAATGACTTTAAATCATAAAAAAATGATTTAAATGCATGAAATTTTGCATAATAATTCCTAAGTAATTGAAAATGACAAATATTTCTAAAATGTATGAAATTGCATAAAAGTCTTTAGATAATGAAAATTGACCTAAATGACCCCAACATATGTGAAATTGCGCAAAGTCCCCAAATAATGAAAAATGACCTAAATGACCCCATCATTCATGAAATTGCATACAAGTCCCTAGATTATGAAAAATGATTAAATGACCCCATACATGGCACTACATAGAAATCCTTATATCATAAAAATGTCATTGCCATATACATGAAATTGCATAAAAGTCTCTAGATTATGAACAATGACCTAAATGACCCCAACATACATGAAAGTGAATAAAAGTCACTAGATCATGGAAAATGACCTAAATGAACCCAACATTCATGAAATTGCATAAAAGTCCCTAGATCATGAAAAATTACCTAAATGACCCCGACATACATGAAATTGCATAAAAGTCCTTAGATCATAAAAAATTACTTAAATGACCCCAAAATACATGAAATTGCATGAAATTACATAAAAATCCTTCATTCAAGGAAAATGACTGACGTGAAAAAAGAATGAAATGGCACAAAAGTCCTTAATATGCATGAAAACATCACGGGAAAAATTTTAGATTGGTTCTTAAAAGTTTCTAAAAACTTTTAATGCACCAATATTTTATTTCCACTAATAAACATATAAGCATGATAGAATACATGATTTCACTCTCAAAGCATCGTATTAACATGAACATACCTATAGTCACTAATATACTTGATGATGTTGCCATAATCACAATATTCTCATGAAAAATGCATGGACATGTAAATCATAATCATAACATAAGAAAATATCATAAAATGCATACAAAAAATATAATATGAAAGATACCTAATATTAAGCAGCTAACAATGGTAATAATAAGGTAAAGAACGTGATGGAAACAACCACCAATCATGCAAACTTATTTAAAGTTTATACAAAAAAGTTTTCTTGATGGAAAGTTGACTTTTAAGAAATTTTTAACAAAATCAGCAAAGAAAACTAAAAGAAAACATTTGAAGATCATAGCCTAAGATTTGGCCATAAACATGGTTTTTACACTTTTGGCTCAAATCATCACCTAAGCAAGGCTTAAGATCCTCAAGCTCACATAAGATAAAAATAAAAATAAGGAAAAATAAAGTAGAAAATAAGTAGAAAAACCACCTTGATCAAACTTAAAGAATTTTTTTCTTTTTTTTTCTTTTTCTTTTTCTCTTTTTTTCTTTTCTAATTTTTTTTTTTTGGTTTTTCTCTACTGAGAACCAGCTTCCCTCTCTATTTTGGCTGCCCAAAGTGGTTAAAACCTCCCTTGGCTGATTAGCTATGATCCCCGTGCACTTTCATTGAATTCTTGACAACTCACCCAAGCATGCTTGCAAGTAATCCTTTTAAACCGTAGGTGATCTTATAAAAGGCTAAAGTCCTCCAAAATGTGGCATGGTTTCGACTGAGTTTGGTGGACAAAATCAGATGCATGGCTTCAAAGATAAACCCAACTTAAAATGGCCATATCTAAGTTCTCTGCAAGGAAGAGCTTTTAAGTCTAATCCAAAATAGCATCGCATTGAATTTTAACTGAACTAAACTCAAATAATTAGAAAACAATCAAACTAAATGCCATTTGGTTCCCAAGAATAAATAAAGCATCAATCTTATTTATTCCAAGCTCGTTCAAACTTTAATGGTTTAAGCTATGTGAGTGGTTCTCGTACTCATGTTTTAATGTAGAAATAGTGGTGAATGACTTTTTGCATGGTTATAAAGTAATCCAAGGCCATTACGAAGGTCAAATGTAAGAAAACTTGGTGAAAATTATTGTTCGTGGTGAAAATATCATGCAGTATCAATACATTTGGTATATGTATCCATACAACTGCTTCCCAAAACCAAAAAACCCAAAACACCTAACATTGTATCGATACAAAATGCAATTGTATCGATATAATATGCCTTGTATCGATACTATTGCAACTTTCAGGCTTGAAGTGATAAAACCCAATGATGTATCGATACATTAATGAAATGTATCGATACATCTTCATGAATTTCATGAAAATGACATTTTCTTACCCTCTAAAGTTTTTTAGTTAACAAATTTGGTCCCTAGGCATTTTGAATTTCATTTTTTCTTCATTTGGTGTCATGCTACCCAGTAGCTAGCAATACAACACCCAATAATTTCTTCTTTTAAAATTTTTATTATTTTATTTTATTACCTTCTAATTAAGTCGCAAGATGTTAGAAATTGATTAGGGAAAAGAGAGAGGTGTATTTTATCTAAAGTCTTGAATTAAGCACTATTTACTTTAAAAGGGCTTAGACAAAATTATCTATAGTAAGCAAGCTGTTTATTTGACATTATTATCAATTTAAGATATAATATTTTAAATTAAATAACGACCCCAAGTCGACATAAGATAAAGTAAATCTTTTAATTACGGCTAAAAATCTATTTATTATGTATATCCAAAGCCGGATTTATTATGAATTATCAAGGTCAAAGTCTAATTAGCCTTGTTTAGACTTGGGGTTAATGGGTAGGGCGATTAACTCTCAGAAAGTGAAGTAGTGTAGAGCTATAACATGTGCCTACCTACACACATATTGATAAGATAACCATACACTTTAAACCACCTAAACATGATAAGAAACTAACACGTAAGCCACTTGTTTATTTGACATTATTATCAGTTTAAGATATAATATTTTAAACTAAATAATGGCCCTAGACAAAGAAAGGTAAAGTAAATCTTTTAATTGCTACTGAGAATCCGTCCATTACATATATCAAAAGCTAAATCTACTATGAATGAAAGGTCAAAGTCTAGTTATACGTGCTTAGAAAAATTTAACAGATGATAATCCCGTCTATGCTTTATTTTAAATTTTTAAAAGTGAAAAAAAAATTATTATTAATTTAATCAAAATTAAAATTTGAAACTCACTCGATGTGGGGCTAATTGGCAAGGCCATAAACTATTAGAGAGTAAAGAGTAAAGCTATGACATGTGCCTATCCACACACATAAGGATAAGATAATCACGTATTCTCCTAATAAACTACCTAGACATGATAAAAACTAGATAGACATGGTATAAACTGTCATATAAGATAACAACATCTATCTAATTTTTTTAAAACCACTATTATTCTTTATTTAATTCATAAACCAACTCTACATTATTTTGCTCGTGAATAGGTTGGTGACAGTATTTTTTTTTTCTTTTTCATTTCATCACTTTAGTTTCATCTCAGTTAAATTTAATATGTAGTATCATGGACAGAAAAATTTTCTATCCCTTTTTACAATTTTTTATCTTTTTTTTTTTTAAAAAAAAAATTATTTCAACAATCATTGATCTTAGAATTATAGTAGATTTCAAAATAAGTTACGAAACAAGAGAATTTGTTTCAAACCCAAGGTAATTTCAAGTTCTATAAATTACTATATGTTTCAAATCAAAGGAAGGCTAAAAAATTAGATTCCTATCGTAAATTGGAATTTCGAAATTTAAAAAAAAAAAAAAAAAGCTATTTTTAATGTTTGATTTAGTTTTTTTTTTTTTGGTTTGATTTTATTAGTATTTATTTCTTCATGAAATGTTATAATTATTATGCCATATATATTTGGTTAAAATTATGATTATAATTTTTTTATACATGCAATATTTTAATAAAAAAAATTCTGATGAATGAAACAAATTCTACAAGAAAACAAATTCTATCAAAACATATTCTCTGTTACATTTTGTGTAACTTTGCTGATGTTTTCCAGAGGTGAATTACTTGATTTAATATTTAAATTTTAAATATGTACTTACAAGTTTTATCATTCTTTATTCTAACATAATTTAATATTCAATTAATCCAAACTTTTCATTTTTTTTATTGTAGGTTGATGCAGAATTATCAATTCCTACGATATATTTACAATTGGAGATCAATAAATGTTAAAGTCAATATCCATAGAATGTGAGATGCTGTAAATGTTACTAAAAGAGAAGTTATAAGTATGTCAATGATAAGTTAGATGAGAACATTAGCATTTTAGTTTTCCTGTAAATATTACTAAAAGAGAAGTTTTATGTATGTGAATGATTATGTTAGGTAAGAACGTTAGCATTTTAATTTTAAATTTATAACCCCAAAGCTTATTCCTTTTATCTTTAATAAAATTATGAAATTGCTAACGTTTTTTATTAGGGGATGATCACGTCCATGCAATGGTGTACACAAATTTAGTTTGATTAAGGCAATGTTGCATGATAAAAAATTTTAGAGTTTGTAATGCAAATGTCACCCATCGAAAAACAAAAAACGATTTGATGATCTTTAAAGCCAGTACATTTGTTAAGTTTGTTATAAGTTCAAATGATTTGATTAAGATGTATAAATTTGAGTTTTTGGAGTTTAACATCCACTGATCACATTACAATGATAAAACATATTTGACATGTACATTGACTTCAACTTTATATAACGCTTTAAAGATTCATGTTGTAGAATTACTATGAAAAACTATGATTTAAAATTGTTTTTATGGTAAAGATATAATAAAAAAATTAGGCAAGGTAAGTATGATTATAAATTAATATGTTGGTGGTGAACAAGTGCAGAAAAGTATCATAGAAATCCAAAATGCAAGGTATCTTTTAACGAATAGTTAATTAATGCATTGATGTTAAATTAATTAATTAATTAATTAACTAACTATTTTCATTTTAGTTTTTAATAATAGTGGAAAGTTAGTGAATATTACTCTTTAGGTTGGAGTTGCATACGATAATAATATTTTGGTAGGCCAAATGAAACCATTGTATTGTTGTGACATCAACCATTGTTAAAGAATTTAGAGGTAAATAATAAAAATGTATTTTAATTAATTTACTTTTAACATTTTAAGCATTCAAATTAGATTAATACAATTGGTCATCTACGCAAGCAACAAAGGTGTACAAGTTTTATGTCGCGATGCGCCCCAGGCACAACTCGAATTACTTGGACGGTGACATGCATGACTTAACAATGATTGTTGTTGGGTTATTCCTTGATCAGGATTTGGATTAGGCGTGATGAGATGATAGCAAGGGGAAGTATGATCAGACGAATTGCTCATCTAGCTAGTCTTGCATGGCCATTATAAAGTGGCCAAAAACTTGGAGTTGCCATTGGTTAGGCATGATCATATGCCTACTAAAAATTATATTCCAAGTTACAAAACTTGAAAGCATCGATTTCAAGATCTATGAGATCCTGAGATTCGTCAATTGGGTTCAGAAGTTGGTTACGCGTGAAGAAAGATTAGCACCCCCGTGACACTCGAAATCGATACTTTCTAACCATGTCTTATATTGGTTTCGATTTCTTTGGTTTTAACTTGTCATTATTTTGATATAATCCCCTTTTAATGCAAGAATTTTATATGAAACACGTAAACTTGGGTTTTAAGGAAAAAAATTAAATCGCATTTGCACCTTGGTGATTTAGGGAACATAGGGATTTTTTAATGAAAATGATCTTCGGATTTAATTTTAAAAATTAGATATTTTGTGTCAAACACTGAAGAGATACTGACATGAAATTTTGCCTTATAATTTTAAAAAATGATTTGGAAATATGAATGCCAAATGGACATCACAAAGAGAAACGTGTTAGTAAGATAGAAAAGAATACAATAATATTGCATGAAAAATAAACACACAAAAGCATAAAAAGGAGGGACGGTCAGAATATATCTCGTAATTGTTTTCGATCAGTGAGGAATAACCAGGGTGACAATTTTGAGACGCATTTGGACTAGGTGATTACTTGAGGCATACAAAAGAATATTTTGATTAAAAGGCCCAAGGAAGTCTCGGAGAGAGAAAATTTGGATTTTTTGATTGAAAAGTGAGGTTGGATTATTCCTTCAGAAGATAAGGTTCAAGTATCCCAACAGTAAAAATTTTAATGATTTTTGAAATCTGAATAAGGTTAGTAAAATGAGGTGAAAGTATCTTTTCGGAGGACAGGGTTGGAGTATCCCCATAGATGCAAATTTTAGAAACTTTTTTAAAGAAGGTATTTTTTCTAATTAAAATAGGTATTTTAAAATTAAAATAAGTAATTTGAATAAAAATAAAATTGATTTTTTGTTTGAACAAAATCCCAGCCTCATGAGACCCGTTTTGTGACACTCGACATCATGGGGAATTAATTGGATACATTTCGAGACATGAGAACATTTCAAAAAAGTAGTTTGGGAAATTAGTCTAATTTTTAAGTCCAAAAACAGTGAACATTGCACTGTTGCCTTTCCCAAATTTATTCTGAGTTCATCCAAAGGCTTCAGAAGGCAATCAAGGTGTCATTGGAATGGTAACTTGATGACGATTAATATAAAAATATTTCAAAAATCTCAGAATATCGTCTTCTAGGTTGAATTAGTTTTTGAATTAGGTTAATTTTAGCATTAATAGCATGTGCAGAGGAAAGGTGTGATAAAATTTACAAAATTGCTTCGAACTCATTTAGAATTATTAAATTGCAAAAATACCTTTTTGAAAAGGAAATTTCACATAGTTTTTGAAAAAATGTTTTAAAAATCCAAAAAATCATCTAATGGGTCAAAATAGCCCAAATATAACGCAAATCACTGATTCCTAGGGTTCTGAATAGCAAAGGCTTGAACAATTATAACTCTCATCTGGAATGATACGAAAGTAAACGAGATACTACTGGAAGATAATTTGCTACCTTTTAAGAGAAAATATCAGGAAATTCATAAAAAAAAAGGTTTATAGCTTGAAAATGGTTTTTCAAGTTATGAATATAGTGCTACTAGGTCAAAACATGGGAGCTTTTTTGGTTTTCAGATTTTCTAGGACTAGGCTTGGGTTACGGACATCCGCATGTCCATAACAAAGAGGGTCAATGATAGGGTCTTTATAAACTCATTCACACAATCCCGGAGTAGTTTAGGATGATGAAATAGCCCATTAACCAAAGTCACGAGTAAGGAGTATTAAACCTCACAAGCTAGGCACAAAATTTTAAAACAAGTAAAAAGGCTATTTTATTTTGAATATTAGAATGTTTAACCTTATGGAATCCAAAAATGAAATGTTTGATTTTTCCCCAAGATTAGAAGACCAATTAGTGAAAACAGTAAATCTATGTTAATCTCCATTTATTGGAGGTAACATAGACTTAATTTGGGGAATTTTTTGAAAATTAGATTTTTGTAGCAAAAAAGCAAACATCTTGACAAGCATCCTATGAACATGGATAGCATATTTAAACAAACAAAGATGACATTTTGACATGAAAAATTACAAAAAAAATACTAGAAAATTACTAAAAAGATGTATGGAAATGCTACTATTGTGAATGACATCAAGAATCATGCCATAGAAGATGATATGTATGTGTTTAAACAAAGATAAACTTGTTGAAATTTTCAAACAACATTAAAAACATGATTTGAGCCAAACCAAGCATCTGAACATAATAAAACATGGTCAAAAGAGTCAATATTACATCAAAAATCCTAAATCTACCGCAACCACTACCCCAAGATCCATGAAGTCCTAATATAAGGTCATGGCTTTCATGATAAGGCTCACTAAAGTGATACACATGCAAAAAAAAATTAAATAAATAAAGAAGAAGCAAGAAATATACCCAAAGGCTTGGAAACCTTACTTAAGATGTTTAGTAGAAAAGTATTTAGACTTATAGCTTATTTGCTTCCTTTCC
The DNA here is from genome assembly GCA_038381835.1 of Adansonia madagascariensis. Taxonomy (NCBI): domain Eukaryota; kingdom Viridiplantae; phylum Streptophyta; class Magnoliopsida; order Malvales; family Malvaceae; genus Adansonia; species Adansonia madagascariensis. The sequence continues at coordinate 56,583 of JBBYHL010317042.1, forward strand.
TTTGCTACTAGTTAACAAGAAAGGAATAAAGAGCTTTGAGGGCTGTAATATCAATAAAGGTAAGATTGGAGAGTGGAACTAAAGGGAAAGAAGGGTTTTTGAAGGTTTTTTGGTATAGTTTGAAAGAGCTACGAAAATGAAAAGTGAATTTTGGCTTTTTAGTGGTTGAGGAATGTATTTTTCTTGAGAATGTGAGAATGTGTGTATAGAGAATCTGCTGAGCATCTTGTTTTTATAAGCATATGATCAGCTAAAGCTTTGAAGCCAAAAAATAAGGTCATTTAAGGGTTTTCTTCATGTACCATGCACCAGCCTTGGGTACTATGTTTAGCTAGCTTGATTTTTATTGGCTACAACAAGCATTGTGGTGAAGCAAACTATTTAATGCAGTCTATTACTGGAAAAATGCCAAGTATGTCCTTAAATAAACATGTTTTCCATGAAAATATCTCATTTTCTAGTCATTTTAGGCCTAAAAAATTCATTTGATCCAATCATAAGTCCACGCTGAGGCCTAGTATGAATTTTGATGATTTTTAGTGCTAAAAACATAGCCAAATTAGAGTTTTAGATCCATGGTGCAAAGGCTAAAAAATGGCAAGAACTAAGCGAACATACCTGCCTGTATTGATACATAGAACAAATTTTGCAATCTAATCTTGAGACAAAAGGCTCTGTATTGATACATAAAGCGAAAATTCCTTTCAGTCTGGGGACCTTATGGCCTATATCGATACCACAAGGGCTGTATCTATACTCCAACTTGTGTATTGATACAGTTTAGCTAAAAATCATGATTTTAGCTATGATATAAACCTATATCAATATAAACACTATTGATATCGATACACCTAGTAATGTATCGATACAATACCTTATGTATCAATACAACCAGTGAGGTTTTGGATGACATGGAGGCCTTGTATCAATACTTAAGGGTCATGTATCGATACCTACACCAAAAAATGTGAATTTTACACACCTTTGGCTCTCCAAACCACTTACCTAAGCCAAGAATGATGAGAGAACTGATCTATGCTAATTCGATTAACCTCGATGATGCCTCAAATGACTAAAACACGATGATGTATCGATCGATACATCTTCATGAATTTCATAAAAATAACATCTTTGTACATTTTTTTTCAATACGGTCCCTAGGCATTCCAACCCTTCCTGAAAATATCTTTTGTCTGGCACCACATCGCCTATAGTGCTTCGTGAGACAGAGCCAGCAATCGTCCCCATTTTTATTTTTATTCATTTATTCTACTATCTTCCAATTAACTCTCAAGATGTCAAAAATTGGCTCAAGAAAAGAAATGGGTGCATTTCATTTAAAAGTCTTTGATTGAGCACGATTTGTTTGAAAGAGGCTCAAAAAAAAATGGGATGTCCAAGACCTACTGAAGGGCTGATCTATCCGTCCAAGCCCAAAGGTCGACCTGTTATTTAAAAGAGTTTGGATAAAAATATAAGATCAAAAAAATAGGTTTAGACAAAAAAAATTAGATCCGATTAAAAAATAGGCTAGACCTTAGGTTTAACTTTCAAAGCCCAAGCCCGGCCCATTTTACTATTACATTATATATATTTATTTTATATTTTATGTATTATATAATTTTTTATATAAATAATACATATATAAATATTATAGTGTAAACTTTAAAAACTAAGTTAGATTATTTTTATTTTTATTTATAAATTTAATAAAAGAAAATGAATAAATTAATAAAAATTAAATTTAAAAATATATTTTTAAAAAATAAATTATAAAAAATATAATATAGAAGGGCTTAAACGAGCTTGGACTGTCTATTTATAAATATAAGTGAACTTGGATAAAATTCGAGATTCATATTTTGAATCAAACTAAACTTAAATAAACATATTTAATATTAATATTATATTCAAATTCAATTCAAATGACCAATGAGCAGGCCAGCTCTAACTTTTGTTCCTTCCATATTCAAGATTTCCGATTCATATTGGCTACGTCACCTACCACCTTCGCTCATGTCTTAAAATACATCAACAATGATTTAAAAAAAAAAAAAGAACATGTGGGGTTGTTGTTAGGTTGATATTTCTATGGTAGATGATCAAAAGCAATTTATATATACTATAATTGATAAGTTTTGGAAAAAAGAAAAAGTTACTAGGAAGATTTATACGTAAAAATTGATATTTTTTTGTAAATTTTAAAATAAAAATTGTTTTATATAAAATTAAAAAGACATAAATATTTTTATTTTACTTTTAATTATAATATTTTTAATTTTTTAAATAATTTTAAGTGATTTGACGTCAGTTAACTCAATACATTAAATCTAATAAAAAAATTAATATTAGTATAAATACACAAGCGAGCTAGTCGGGACAGATTAGCAAAAAAAATTAGTATTCCTAGATATATACACATTCATTCTGCGAGTGAAATAATAAATAATTTATTAAGGTAAAAGTTAAAACAGTTTAAATCTTATAATTATTCAAATATGAGGACCAGCGAACAAATATCTATGTATAAGATGTAAAAAATTGGCAAACATCATAAGTTTTAAAAAATTTAAATTGAATTTCTATTTTAATAATAAAAGCAAAAGAGTTAAATACTCTAAAAATATATATTATTTAGTATGCGATTTTTAAATGATTTTTAACTGATTTGATGATACATTATTACTTGACTCGTGAAATAAAATTTAATTAATAATTTTATTATTACTAAAATTTAGCATACTCATTCTCTAAATGAGAATACGTAAATAGCCAATTTTTTAAAATTATAACATATTAAAAAGGAGTAATAATTATTTTTGTGTGTAGTTATTTTTATTAAAATTAAAAGATTTAAATATTATTAATCCTATTTTATTATTATAATTTTAATTTAATTTTTTATGTAATTTTTCTAGTCAAATTGACTGCACTTGAATTGCAGCATTAACGAATTACAGACTTTATAGACAGTGTATATTAGTTTAGATTATCGATTATTAATTTTTGGTTATGTAGTTACTTAGATTTTAAGTAGCTTCAATCATACCATTCAAATATTTTGTGATATATTTTTGGGAAAATTTGAAAAACAAGTGCTCCACTCACAATATTTATTAAAGAGTCTAATACAAAATAATATGAAAAATAAAAAAATTCTTATTAAGGAAATGAGAAAGACTAAAATACCCTTAATCAAAAAACAAAATCTTAGCCTTTTCCTCTTTACCTATTTCCCTTCATTTTTTCCTATTGCTTCCCTTATTTTCTCCATCTTTCACCCAAAATAATAATAATAATAATAATAAAAAGCCCAACAACAGCATCCACCTCTTTTTCTTTTATATTCTGACCTAGCAATAAGATATTTGCTCTTCTCTTTCTCTAGATCCCATAAGACCCAACAAACAAGGTAAATAATTATTTATTTTAGTTTGATTATCTGTGATTTGTTGACCTATAACAAACGAGCAAATTGCTAAGAACACCATGACTTCTATATTTCTTTCAGTTTGATTTATTCTTCGTTTAATTATTTGTGATTTGTTGATAAAAAGAACTAATTATTTGTTTTTGTTTCATTATTGTTAACAAAGTAACCTAATAACAAGATATGAGTTTTAACCTTTCGACTTTATTGATCAAAATTTATTACTTTGTTAATTTGATGTGAAATTGAAGGAATTATATTTTTTTTTTGAGTAAAGTAATTAGAATTGTTAGATATAAATTTGAGACAAATCGATGACTGATCTGTTTGCAGTAATTGCTGTTGTTCTAATATTGTTAATGAAAAATTTTAGACGACTTTTGGTGTCATTAACATTAATTGTTAGAAGAAATGTTTATATGTACATTATTAAAAGAGAAACATTATGTATGGTTAAGTTTAATGTATATATAGTTATGTTATATGTACATGTAAGTTGGCTTGTTTTCAAAAAGTAATTCTCTATAAGGTTGTTATTGCATAATAGTTTTAAATGATTTTGAGAGTAATTGACTGGGGTTTAAAGTTGAATTTGTCACAATATAACCATGTACATTTGAATGTACATATAAGTATCCTATATGTACATACTTCTGTACTTGTATGTATATATAACTAGGCTTGTTTTCTTAAAAGTATTTCCAAGTAAAGTTATTATATTTTGAGTATTTTTGAATATTTTGGTGTAATTGATAGCTACTTAGAGTCCAAGTTGTAAATATAAAAATGTACATATACTTTTAACTGTACGTAGATATAAGTTGACTCGTTTTTCTTAAAGTATTTTTAAGTGAAGTTGTAGAATAGTTTTGAATGATTTGGGAAGTATTTGATTTGTAAATTTAAATTTGTTACAATATAAAATGTAAATATATTTTTGTTAAATGTATGTAAAGCTATTCCATATCTACATACTTTTATACTTTTATGTTCGTATAAGTGGGCTTACTTTTTAAAAGATATTTTTCAGTGAAGTTATTATAGACCAATTTTAATGATTTATTGAGTTATTGATTCATTATAGTTGAATTAAGTACATACTGTTATAGTTATATGTACGTTATGTTATAATAATATATACATGAACTGATACATGACTTTCCTCATTTTCTATGAATTGATACATTAATTTTACTTTTGTTGGGATGGTCACATGCTTGATTGAAGAACTAATCTCTTGCTTATGTGGTTAATAGAGGTTAAAGATAACACTTGTTAGAAGTCACATATGCTTAGTTCCAACATCTGTGTTCATAGTTAAGTTTATGGCCAAAATACTTCTATGTATTTGTGACATTAAATTTGTAATTGAACTTGATCTTTAACATTTATAATTGTTTAAATAAATTTTTAAACTCAACTTATGGTGGTAATGGAACTTGAGCTTATAATTATAATGGACCTTTATAGTTGTTTAAAGCTCCATTGTCTGTATTATCAAATTATGTTGGAAATGACATGGGCGTATAATTATGTTTGCATGATTGTATAACCCATGCTTAAATGCATACTTCAATAGATAAGAGAATACTAATTTTTATAAAATGATTGATCCTTTACGAAAAAGGATAAGGATTGATCCTATTATTCATATAAGAAACGTTTAAAGAAAATGTGCCTACTTGTGAACATAAAAGTATGACAATATGTGCATATAGTACAATTATATATATTCAACAAAAATAAATTTTTATTTTTATTTTTATTTTTATATAAATGATTCTTTAGGTAAAAGATTCACAAATTTAAGAAAGAAAACTGACCCCTCCAACAAAAGAACCGATTTCTTAGGCTAAAAATGTAGAAACTTAAGAAAGAAAACCAACCTCTAGCAAAAAGGCACTGAGTCCTTAAAAAAAAACCGACTTCCTAAGGCAAAAATGCATAAATTTAAGAAAAAAATTGACTCTTTAAATAAAAAAAAGGCCAACTCTTTAGACCAAAAATACTACAAGGAATTGGCTCACTTTTTGAAAGGGTTGTTTCCTCTAAAACTACTATAGTTATGCTATGTGCACATATTATATTTATGAAAAGGATTGATTCATTTTCTAGAGATCAATCCATTAAACGTATAGAATTAAGGAACCGACCCCTTGAGGCATAAAGTAAAGTAAAGAACCAACCCTTTAAAAAGGAAACCGACCCGCTTGAGGCTTAAAGAAAAGTAAAGATCCAACCCCTTGAGAAATTTGTTGATTATATTGATACTTAATTAAAAAAGATTGTTCCTTTATAAAAAGGATTAACCCTAATTTTCATATTTTAGATTCCAAACTCCACAGTACAATTGATCCAACCACTATGAAAAAGATTGATTTGGAGTCATTCGCATAAATGCCGATATGGAACTTTAGAGTCTTAAGTTGAAAGCATTTAAAATATGAAAATCATATAATCTTTATGACAAGATTATTCTCATTTATATACATTTGTGATTTGACAATAAACCTAATAGTTACAAACATCTATTTTTTACTAGATATTATCAGAAAATCTAATATTTCCAATCATGGATCACTTATAAAACTCTATTACAGCTGTATAGCTCAAGTCCCTTACAACTATAAAACCAAGTTTAAAAATCCATTTTTACATCTATAAACATTAAGCATCAAGTTCAATTATAACTTTAATGTTGCAAATATATGAGAAATACTTTGACTGTAAACTTGACTATGATGGTGGAGGAGGATGCGAATCAGATTTCCACTAAATATATGGGAACTTGACAAATTTTATTATAAACCTACATTAACCACATGATCAAGATATTAGTTCATGGATCAAGCATGTACCCTTATAGATGAAGTAAAATTCAGGTATCAGTTCATTTAAAATGAGTAAAAATAGTAAATTGTAATACTTTTATTCCCTAAAGCTTTACTGGGGCTATCGTCGATGGTTTTTTTTTTTTTTTTTTTAGAAGAAGGTGCAACAGACTTCTTCCTTGGTGCTATTTAAAATTATCCCAAATGCATATCTGAAAAAAAATAAAGTGCATCATTATTGTAAATAAAGCTAAGAAACATATGAAGATAGTAGACAAATTGAAATAACGTATAACAACTATGTAATGTATCATATAACTAATTGGTATTAGCTATGTAGATTTCTTCAATGTTAAAAAAAATCAGATTAGAGGTCAAACCGGTGAAACCTTCAGGTCATCAGTTTAATTGTTGTAACCAGTTAGACTAGTTGAACCAAATTATTTAGTTTTTAAAAAATTTAAATATAAATTAAATAATTTTAATATCAAATAAGTATTAAATATAATAAATATTTATTAAAAATATATAGTTAGCTGAATAGTATGATCTTTACTATAGGTCTCATAAGTTAAATGTTTAAATCTTATTATATAAATTTTTTTAAATAAATAGTAAAAATAAATTTAAGTATGGTTTTTTTCTTATTTTTGAACCAGTTCAACCTATTTTCTTCTTTTCTTTGAAACCCTAGTTCTATAAAAAATCTCAAACTAGATTAGACACTGATTTTCGATTAAACCAATTCGATCAGTTGATTCAATCTAATTTTTTTAATAGTACCTTTCTTTCTCTCTTTATGTGCTTTTAAAAATAAATAGTAATACTGCATATATATCACAATAATAATATTGAAACCAACTCCTTAACTAAGAGAACTAACATTTTCCCAAAGAAAGCCAATTACTTCATAAAAGAAACCAATTCTTTCCCTAACGAAATCAACCCTTTTTCTAAGAAAATCAATCTCTTCACTATGAAAATCAACCTCCTCGTTAAGATAGTCAACCCCTTCACTAAGTTTGAACTCTCTTAACCACACCCCCCCCCCCCAAAAAAAAAACTGATAAATCTTTTACACCCAATGGAATGCGTCATTTGTAATAAACTCCACATTATTTCTTTAAAAGAATATCCAGGTCATATTTTCGTTTTTATACATCAATAAAAACAAATTATCTTTTAATTCTTCCAAAAAAAAGGTAAAAATTAAAGGTTAGGATTGGAAAACTCATTTCAGTTAAGTTGAAAAACAAAACTTATTTCTGAAAAATCTTTTTTTTTTGGTGTAACTGAAAATGAAAGTGACGACAGCCACCTGATTTGTTCTTGTGTTTGATTCGAGATAAGCGATTCCAGTTCCAACTTGTATTATTCCTTCCATGTGGCCCCGGCGTCCATTGTTACCATGCTGGGCTCTTTCACTGATTTTTTATCCTGATTCGGGTCAATTCAAGTGGGTGCAAGCTGATTTCATTTCCTTATTTATCTGTTGGTCTGTTCATTGTTCCAACTTCGGCAAAGGCAAGGTGCTGGGTGGTGGAGGGAGCGTAAAGGCAAAACCTGAAAACTTAACTCCAATTCTTTCGCAACGTTACCCTTTACTAGGTATGACGATGCTAAGACCTTCCGGAGACCATTTGGGTCGGTTCGAATTGGGTTGTCTGCATTAATGATCTTGACATTTCAATTGTCGAAGAAAACCAAAGAAATTTGGTGCCATCGTGGGATCAATTTTTTTTATTTTGTTTAATATTTCCCCCATTTCATTTTCAACATTTTTTTAATATTATAAATTTATTTTTATGTAAAATAATAAAAATATTTATATGATGTGCTTTTCATTTTAAAAAAATATGTGGTATTTTGGGTTAAATGGATTTTTTATTAAGAATAAAAAACAAATCATCCTTTTTTTTTTTTTTTGAGGAAATTAGAATTTGAGTTAAGTTTTTGGCGAAAGAAAAATACAAGTATTAAGTTCGATAATTTTTTATTTTTTAAATATCAAATTAATAATCATATCAAGTATAAAAGTCGAATAAGTATTTAATCACAGTTTAAATGAGGCAAGTCTTAATCTACTTAGAAAACAAGAAATTATATTAATCTTTCATAGGGAAGCAAATAAAATAAGCCAAGAAACCACCTCATTAATTTGAACCTTTTTTTCTTAATAGATTACACCTAATGCAATACCATTTTGGGAGATTTTTATTTAAGGAAATGAACTTTTTATTTTTAAATAAAGAGGAAAGGATAAATTCTATTTATATATAGGAAAATAAGCAATAATTAAAATTATTAATAAAAAAATTATAATTATCTAATTGCCCTTAACTTTATTACACTAACTGAATCAACTCCTTTTTATATGAACCAACTCTTTTTTTCTTTTTTTCTTTCTTCTTTTGCTAGATGCAAGTAGTTAAAAAAATTTTTATATTAAATCACAAATAATTATTTAAAAATAATAAAAATTGGAAAATATTTTATATTAAATTTCTAATTATTATTTAAAAATAATAAAAATTAAAAAATATTTTAAATTAAATTTCATATTAAATTCTAAATTACTATTTAAAAATAATACAAATTAAAAAATATTTTACATTAAATCCCAAACAACTATTTAAAAAATAATAAAAATTTAAAAAATATTTTATATTAAATCTCAAATTACTATTTAAAAAATTATAAATTAAAAAAAATTATACTAAATCCCGAATCATAGTAAATAAAGTACTAATTATATATATTATATATATTGGAACTACATTTAAAAAATGATATATATCAAATGATGTATATATATATATATATATATATATATATTGAAACTTATATTTGATATATTTTCCAACACGGCAAGGGTTAGTTCCTATATCAAGGGAACTAACTCCAAATATGTACATTATATATGAATTATATATAAATATATATTAAAAATACTATTTAAAATAATAAGATTAAAAATATTTTATAGTAAATCTCAAATTATAGTAAATAAAATACTAATTTTTTATATTGGAACTACTTTTAAAAATAATAAATGTATATCAAATAAAACATATATATTGGAACATATATTTAATATATGTTACAATATGGCAATGGTCAACTCCTATACCAAAAGAACTGACCCCAAATATATACATTATATATAAATTATATATATTAAAAATACTATTTATAAATAATAAAATAATAAAATATTTTATATTAAATCTCATAATTATAATTTTAAAAAAATAAATTTTTTTACTATTTAAAAGATAATAAAATATTAAAAATATTTTATATATGTATTGAGAAAATTTTAAATTTGATTTTGGTTCTCTTTGTGAAGAGCGATTGGTTCAATTAAAGTTATATGTACATTTAATTAAAATCATATGCACATTCAATTAAAATCATATATACATTTAGTTATAGTCATATGTACACTCAATTTTATTTGAAAGAATCGACCCTCTATGAAAAGAACTGACTCCTTAAGCCATAAAATATACAAATTAAGAAAGAAAACCGACCCTTTTATGAAAGAAAAGAACTCCTTTGCCTAACAATATCATTTTACTATATTCACTTTTAAATTATGCTATATGTGTATAACATTTTTTTATTTTTTTATTATTTTTAAATAGTAATTCAAGATTTAATATAATTTTTTTAAATTGTAATTCTAAGATTTAATAATAGAATATATTTTTAAGATAATATGTACATCCAAAAATGATATGTACATATAGAATGTACATACGACTAAGAAGTTGATTCTTTTTTGGGAGGGCTAATTTTTTCGAATAAAACTGAATATACATATGACTATAACTGAATGTACATATGGTTTTATCTAAATGTACATATGGTAAAAATGATATTTGTGGCTTAAGAAATCGATTCCTTTCGTGGAATGATTAGTTCTCTTTCTTAATTTGTGTATTTTTTTGCCCAAAAAGTCGGTTCTTTTCATTGAAAGTTGTTTCCTTCGAATAAAATTAAATAAACATATGACTATAACTAAATGTATATATAATAATAATAGCATGTATATATAATTTTAATTGAAAATACATATAACTTTAATTGAACCAAGCTCCCTTCACAAAGAGAACTAATATCAAACTAATTTTTTCAATACATATATAAAACATTTTTAATTTTTTATCATTTTTAAATAGTAAAAAATTTATTATTTTTTAAATTATAATTTTAGAATTTAATATAAAATATTTTTTAATAAAAATATATATTTTCTTTGTTTTTCTAAATTTATTTTTTTATTATTATCTATCAATCATAACCCAAAAAAATTTTCAGAATGAGAAATATTCGGTTTGGAACTTGCATGCTATTGCGTGCGCAAAACGCTCTCTCATCTGTCCCAATCGTGCTCCACCCTATAAATAAAAGCAGCATATAACTAGCAATTTATTACTGGCTTTTAGAGAACTTTTTCATTTCTGTTGCCGTGTCTCTCTAGCTCACCTTGTTTTTTTTGGTTGTCTTTATCCGATAATAATGGAGAATAATAATAATAACAGTTACGATGAGAAGCCCACAGTAATGGTCACAAACGACGACGGAATCGACGCCCCAGGCCTCCGCGCTCTCGTCCTCGCCCTTGTCTCTTCCAATCGTTTCCGCGTACTTGTTTGCGCCCCTGATTCGTATGTTTACTTATAAACATTTGTATACATTATTTTTTATCTGTATACACCTCTGATTCTCGTCTGATCGTACTTTTCATTTTGAGTTCTCTGTTCTGTTTTATTAGAACAACTAGCCACTGTTTGATGAAAGTTACTACCAGTTTGTGTAGATAATAGGATCGTCGTAGCCACTGTTGCATGAATTTTTCGTTCCTTTTTCTTCTTTCCAGGGAGAAATCAGCTGTTAGTCATTGTATCACATGGCGTCACCCGGTTTCTGTAAAGCAAGTGGATATCGATGGAGCAGCAGCTTATGCTGTTTCTGGTTTGTGTGTTTATATTTATTTATATATTTATATACCTTTTGTTCTTTACCAAAAATAACTTTGAAGTGGCAATTTCAGTTAAATGAATTCTTAGAAATATGATGATTTTTATTTCTGAAGTGTTAAACAAACAATGCATTACCATTTTCAGTTTACATTTTTATTAGTATGTGTTATTGAAAGCTGTTAGTCTGATTTTTAGACAAAGTTCCAAATTCTTCATGGTTTCTGCAGGAACTCCAGCTGATTGTGCTTCTTTGGGTATCTCAGAAGCACTTTTCCCCTATGTTCCTGATCTGGTAGTTATTCTGACGTTGTCTGATTTATACTGTTGTAGAAGTGTCACGAATTGAGGGCAATACTTTTCATCATCTCCTTCCTTTATGCATACTTAGTACAGCAGCAAAAGGAACTCTTTTTACCCCTTGGTTTTTTATACTCAGCTTGCCATATGCCACCTTCTTGTAATGGCACTGGAATCATCACCATTTAACTCAATTACTCATTTCTCTTAGATGGACGTCTGTATTTCTTTTTTCTTTTTTTTTTTTTTTTGAGTTAATGTGGTCACTAGTAACTCCTTGTTTTGGATAAAACCCTTGTGCTCCCATATGCATCACAGAAAGATCGAGCTTCTTTTTGTGTAGATTGTGTTTGCTAGTTGTTAACTATCTCATGTTCCATACACAGGTAATCAGTGGCATAAACATGGGCAGCAACTGTGGTTATCATATGTTAGTAATCTTGTTTTTTTGTCTACACACCTTTATATTTTAGCTCATGATTTCATTTTCATTACCTGTGGCTCTGCATCATAGTTGTAAATGATGCAGCTTTTTCGCTAATTGTGACTGATTATTACTGGAACCAGTGTCTATTCTGGCACAGTGGCTGGTGCTCGAGAAGCCTTCTTCAATGATATACCCGCTGTCTCTGTATCATATAATTGGTATGTGGATATATTTCCATCACAATATGCTTTTATAAAAGGATCTTTAAAATTAGTGTGCAGTTACTTCTCTTGTACTGTTGTACATACAAGTCTTCTTATGTGATTATTCTTGCTATGAAGTTACAGGGTTGGAGGTAAGAGCAGTGTTGATGACTATATGCTTGCTGCTGAGGCTTGCTTGCCAATCTTCAGTGCAATACTAGCTGAGATTAAGAACAAAACTTACCCTCTGGGAGGCTTTTTGAATATAGATCTCCCAACAGACGTTGCCAACCACAAGGTAAATTTCAAATTAGATTGCCAACATTTGCGCAACATATCGTTCCCTTCCTATTAGATACTTCTAACCTATTGACTATCAATTTTGATATACTTAAATCTCATAGAGGTTCTCTGAAGGGGTAGATTGAGAAGTGTTTGATTATTGCTAGCGTTTGACACAGATGCTACTTGCCTAAAGAGCCATTTTGCTATTTCCACTCACTTTTGTCAATATCTGTCTTGAATTTGTATATTTCGGCATTTTTTTATCTAATTAGTCCAGCATTTTAGGCTGCAATTCCACATTATCTGACAATATTTTCACCAATGCTTCATGCTTCGTCTTTCTGTTACACAAATGGGCGTATGTTCCTCAAATTAATTTTGCTGTGCTGTAGCTTAATCAATTAAATTCAGTATTTCGTATTATGTGTAATTGCTGCTGGTGGTCTCGAGTTGAACACTTTTTCGAATTGCTTAACAAAGTTGCATCTTAAATTTTCTTTTAGAAGGACCTTATGTTTTAGCAGGCAAAAAAATAAATTTGTCTTGATTTCTTTAGGGCTTTCTACTTTGTTGCTGACACTTTAATATATTTTATTATCAATTACTAACCTTGTTCAGGGTTCTTGCCGTAATTTGGTTGCTGAATATATGTTTTCTCGTAGGTTTCTATAAATTACAATGACTTAGCAAACTCTGAATAATGTACGATGGAAAATACTTAGTTATAGAGGTGGCAATTGGGTAGGTTCGGACGGATTCGAGGCGAGTTATTTTGGGTTTGAATATTTTTAGCTTCGGGTCTATTCGGGTTTGGGTTCTTTCGAGTTCGGGGTAATTCGGATTCAGGCTAATTCGAGTTCGGGGCTATTCGAATTTGACCCAATTCGGGTTTGGACCTATTCGGGTTTGAGTTCTGGTTTAAGTATGTTTTACATTTTTTTTATTTTATGTTAAATGTAATCACTTTTACTTAAATTTGAATTCTAAGCCTAGACCTGAATTTGGCCCAGTCTGACCCGAAAAAATCTTAGTTTTGTTCAATGGGCCTAACCGCGGCCCAATTTGAATTCTAAACTCAAGGTCGAATTTGGCCTAGCCAACCCATTTAAGTACAAATCATTATTCATAATATTAAAAAGTTATTTTTATATTAATATTTTCATATTTTACAATTAAATTTAAATAAAATATATTATTTTATTTAAAAAAAATACTGTTTTAGGTCGAGCATGCTTGAAACTTAAAATCTAAGACCTAGGTCTAATCGTGCCGGGCCTATTGTATTAGGCAAACTGTTTGGCCCATGGGCAAGTTTAGTTGCTAGTCTAACATGTAATTTTTTTCATTTTTAATATAGTATTATCTATTATGGCTTTCATATTTTTTAATTTATCTTATTACTTTGTTATATTATTATCATACTTTAATTATCATTACTTGAAAAAATAATAATAATATTTAAAGAAGTATTTAAAATTTTACTACTAACATGCATAAACTCTAAATATTTAATGCGTTAAACTAATTAAATTTTTTTTAAAAAAGTAATAAATGGATGATATACTTTATTGACAACGCTTTTAAAGCTCATGATATGATTTACTTTACGATAAGTTATTATTTTATCATTTATAGACCTACTCAAGGATCGGGCTACCTACTTGATCCAAATGGGCCTGGGCTCGGGTTCTCATATTTTTATTTCAGACTAGCCCAACCTGACTCGGAATAGTGATTTTAAATTAAAATAACATATATTTTATTTGAATTTAATTATAAATTATATAAATATTAATAAAAAATATTATTTAATGTGATAAACAATAATTCTAGCTTGAACAGGCAGTTCTAGGCACATTAAAGAAGGGCTTGGCTTGAGATTTTAAAAAATTCAATCTGTAGCTCGGCCCAACCTATGAACAGATTTAACACATATAAAATATAAATTAAGTTTTTAATATTTAATTAAATTATATATGGTATTAATATTTAATATTTAATTTATTTTT